>JAGDQP010009455.1:10130-59056 GCA_022664845.1 Lepisma saccharinum | reverse complement strand
TCATATAAATATTATCTGTATGGTGTACATAAAACAATAGGGAATTCGTGGTTTTCTTCCATACGCAAGATGGCGGACGGCCGCACTGGACGATTGACGGGCGGCCATTTTCAGCTTCAAAATTTGGCAGCTTGGGCGTCTCCTTCTATCTAATTCTTCCATCAGTTGCATGGGTTCCCAACTTTATTCGTTGCGATTTTGTTATTCTTACAACATCTGATGAGTCGTAAATTGCGTGAAATTCTTCATTATGAGTGAATTTCTTCATTATGCGTGAATTTTTTCTCCATTCTCCAGTCATATTGTCTCATTTCAGCCCATATGCATTATTCTGTGTCCTTATTTTTGCTTGTTACATATGCTGCTAACTGATTAAAATGTGTTTACTTTCTCTATGTTCACATTCTTAATGATTATCTGCCTATTTCGGTTATTCTACTAAGACATGAAAATTCCAAATTCTATCCGGATATTGTATAGTTTTTTTTTCCTATTAAATAAAGTCATATGCTTTTTCAAAGTCAACGTATAACTGGTGAACAATGCAATTGGATTCACATTTCTTCAGTAAGGTTTGTCTCAAAAGTAACACCTGGTTCAACGTTGATCTGTTTCTTCTAAATCCCTATTGGTGATCTTCATTTCTAATCCTCCCTAATCTACGATGGTGCCTTTTCCTTAACGAGTTTACCCCCTTGTACAGATCTCGTGTATTGTTTGACTTACCATTTCCCTTATCTCCTAGATCTTTTGCGACAGATATTTTGTTTCGGAAGCTGCGTGTGGTATTGTGTTTCGTGATAATGTAGTGGTTTCTATTTGCTTCGCTTGTATTACTTAGCCATCGTTGCCTTGCTTGTTTCTGTTCCTCATGAAGCTTAAACCATTCGTCATAAAACCAAGGCTTGTTTTCTGCTGTTTCTTCTCACATAGACTTTTCTTCGCTGCGCCCCTTACTATATCACGAATTTCCTCCCATATATTACTTACACCAATGTCATTATTAATGTCATCTTTCTTACTACTAAAATCGGCTAAGATTTCTAACCTATTTGAGATGTCTAATTGTTAATCTGCTTTTCCACACGGATTATCTAATCGCTTAACTTCGAATTTCAATTGTTTTCATCCTTTGGGTTCTGGGTTCGTATAAAATAATTTTTCCTCACTTTTATGATCACTAACTGAAGGTCAGTGTCACCTTCCGCTTCTTTGTGAGACCAAACGTCATTATCTTGGTATATCTTCGTTTATCTATTAATACATGATCGATCTGGTTGAAAGTTTTCTCGTGCAGAGATACCCATGGTTGTTTGTGCATGTCTTTGTGTTCAAAGTACGTGGTCTTTACTAGTAGGTTTTCCGACCTCCCAGTTATCAGTCTACCTACATTGCTGTTAGTCTTTTCGTGAAATATGTATTTGCCTATAGTTGATCTACAATTTTCCTCCCTTTCTACCTTAGCATTGAAATTTTCTAAAACTCGCACTATACTTCAGTAATCAGTCAACCAATCTTTCTAGCTCTTCGTAAAACATATATTTGTCGTTATTGAACTCTACCTTGTTAAATTAGCTTCTCATATTACAGCGATATAGATTTTAAATTTCCCTGGTTTGTTCTGCGGTGTGTGCAGGTCGAAATAACTTTCCTTCGCATAGATAAATTAAGTCGATGCACTTGGAGATCTCGATAATAATCTCTAATCAATGCTAGTAGCATTTTCTTAACAACTTAATCCAGTTGTATAGATCTCTTACATTATTTGTTTCACAGTTTCGCGTCCATTTGGTTTGTTCATTTAGTATCAATCATCGATACACTACACATTGTCCTATAAGTGTGAGATTCTTGAGCTGAATGCAATAACGGTGCAACACTATCTAACCACTAAGCTATCTACACTACTCGCCATTAAGATGGAATACCAAGAATAATACATTGGATTAATGTATAATTTTCAGCGTACATAGAAATTTGCAAAGAGAAACACTTGATTAGCACAGCTCCTTCGCGCATCACTGGCACGGAGTATGATATCTAGGATCACCAATTTGATGCAGGCCACAGAGCCACAATATAATGGTGGATGACTGTTGTTGTGACGTAAGTGTTTGTATGCGTTCAAAATGTGTCGTTGTCGAATGCGGCAGCTCTGTCAGAAGGTTTCCTCAGTTGACCTTGGATGAATTGTGGCAGGAGTGGGATATGTACCTCGCGACATAGGTGCCCATATTGAACGAACTGCGTTTACAGTGCTGCCCATATAAAATCGATGGCTCAACGATTGCGATACGCAAAGTCATGCCGGATCCCAAAGACCATGCCATACCACGGGCCGGGAGAATAGAAGACTTGTGCGTATGGCTCAGGCGAATCAAAAGGCCAGATTCCGAATACATGGACACACTAGTAAATGTTGCACAACACCCAGTAGCCCCACAGAGAGTTCTACGTCGTTTGGCAAAGCCGATCATATTTCAACGGCGCCCATTGCTGTGATTTCCTCCGATTGCACAGCATATATTAGGGCGCCTACAATCGTGTTGCGAGCATGGAGAGCCGAATGATATGACATCCTCTTTTCGTACGAATTCCGCTTCTCTTTGCAGCATCACGATGGACACATACATAACTGGAGATACCGTGGCACTGAGCGAGGCCTGTGTTTTGCATCGCCACATCAGTCCGGCACGGTGTGTTATGGTGTGAACTGCCATTGGTTTCCGCGTCCATTGATGGACATGTGGCCAGCCAAATGTTCATTGATAATATGATGGACCCAGTTGTTGTTTCTTTGTGTAGGTACAGCTGGGGACTACACTCCAGAAGGATGTGGCATTTTATGCCATAATCTTCCTGGATAGAATCAATATTTTTATGCTTCCTTGACCTTCCCAAGCCTGATCTATTCCCGATTGGACACGCCTGGCCCATTATTGCACAACGCCTCTGACGTCAGCGACTTCGGTTGATGACCTGTGATATTGTGTTGAAAACGCATGCCGTACCCCAGTATATCCAAAGGCTCGTCCTCTATATGCCTAGTCATGTTATACGCGTACTGAGCGCACAGGCTGCTGTGCTTCGGTAGTTCTGTCCCGCTGCCATCACGTTGTTACGTATTGCCCAGAACAGTAAGTGTAATAATTAGCTACTTGTACCTTGCGGTATCCATTCGCCAAATTTGGGACTGTCATATTCTCTTCTTTTAGTGCTGCATTTTTAATTTGAGGCAGTGTATTTCAACGAAATTCGACAGAAACACAACGTGACAAAAGAGTACGAGCCCTGAAGCACATGGAAACGATTATGTAAAATCGGGCTGGGTGGGGACAGGCCGCACTCAGATAGTGGGTAAATGTATAGCTCTAATCAAAACAAATGATTTTCGAACATACTTTAGAAGTGCAATGTATTTTACTTTCTCTGTACTTTTTTTTTCAGAGTGTATGGTAGCGTGCAAAGGAATTTGAGGATATCCTATAGCAGAACCACTAAACCCGATGATTAAACTTTCCTTCTGGAAACTGTTCACCAATTTCCAATACAAAATTTAAAAAAAAATATTTAGTTTGCTTCGACACACATGTTTCTAAGGTTACTTCTCATTTTCTTTTTCCTTCCTTTATCTACCTCTTTCTTCTAGCCTCTCTTACGCACCATTTCTTCATGTTTTTCTTTACATCTATCTTTCACTGATTCACTTATTTTATTATTTTCATTCATAGATTCGTTCGTTCATTACCTCCTTCTCTCTTTATATTAAGTAATTTTGTCTTCAATCTCTTTTCTTAAATATTGCTCTCTATAAACCTGGCTGACTTGTTTTGATATTCTCAGTAATTGGTTCCATGTTATTTTTAATTGTATTTACTTTATTTTCTCCCCCTGCTCTCTCTCTCTTCTCTCTCAATTATTGTTTTCTATCTTTACCCTGCTCTTTCCCTTACCACCTTCTATGTCTCTGCCACGTTTTTCGTACTATTTACATTTTTTAGTTTCCTATCTTCCTTTTATTCAGTTTTCTCTCCCTTTTTCGTTAGTTGGCAACAATTTTCATCATTTATATCCCTATCCCTTTATCTGACATTTTATCTCTGTGTCTTCTCCTATTCCAATCTCCTCTCTTATGATCCTTCTTTCTCTCCCTCCTAATTAATCACTCACTCTCATCCCCTTTTATTCTGTTGTGCGTTTCCTGTGATTTCTCTTCTTCTTTTACTCGCTCTTCCTGTATAATCCTTTCTCTCTCATCCTGTATATTTATGTTATCTTTATTTTTCTTTCTCTGTGCGTATATTTCACACATTATTCTTCATCCGATTTTGTGTTTTTGTTTCCTCCGTCTCTCGCTTTATTCTTGTTTCTTTTTTACTTTGAATCCTATCTCAATCCCGCTGGTTTTTACTGTTATTCAATTTGTCAGTTTTGTCATATGTTTATCTACTTTTATTTCCCCTTTTCTCCTGCCAACCCACTTTCGGTCTCTGTTAACCTCTTTCAATTGTTCTCTTTCTTATGCTTCTACTTCCAATTATTTTTTCCTATATACCCTCTCAGTGTATTGACATTTTTTATTCCGTCAAATGTATATTCTGTATTTTTCTCTCTTTCACTCTCTTTCTAGATTTTCCTCTCTTCCTATTGCCTTTCTTTCTTTCCTTCCCTTTCTCTTTGTCTCTTCCCCTATCTCTCCTTTGCATATTGTTTTCGTTTTATCCCCCGGCATACATACATACATATATATATATATATATATATATTCTTTCGTTAATTACTGTTTCACAATCACACACACACACACAGAGAGAGAGAGAGAGAGAGGGGCTTACATTAGTATATAATTATCATACAAGATTAAAATATTTTTAACAAGCTAGAACGTTCATCGTTTAATGATTAACATATAAATTTCAAAGCTTAGTGTATAATATCCCAGCGTAGTATTTTGACCCAGGAACAATTCAGATAGCACGTGTTGTTTAAATGTTCGTATCAACAGAAATAAGCTAAACTATTCATGCACAATGATAACAATTCTTCCATTATGTCCGTTAATTAATGTAACTTTACATATTCAATTCCCTGACTGTTTTCTGCCTCCGATTGATAATTACAATTCTATTATCTTCTATCACGTAGGCATAAAACTCACATGTGGAGTTTATAGGTGTATCCGATAACTACTATCACTATAAAAGTCAATATAATAAGGTCACAGATTCATTACACTAATACTGTTATTATGTTATTTTTTTCTATTAAGTTGTGATAAACCAAATAGGAAGTGTGTTACAGGAGATAGCGGTGTTTATAAAAGATATAGAAACAGTATATTTGTAGCTGACACTTAGGTTGTGTGCTCATTTAAGTACATTATCCCCTGAAGTTGGATTTAATGTAAGTTATTTTTATGATTATTCATCTATCAAATCCTGTTCATTCAGATTTTTTTGTCACCCGTTAAAGTTACCAATGTGGGTTTGTTTAAAAAAATCATTTTTCGTAAAATGTATCCAACTGAAATACATTTTATTAACGTGTATACAACTGACATATCTTTTAATAATATATTCAAAATTTACGTAATCTTGGAAATTCATTTGTGTTTATATCCTTTGGCATCTTGGGAGTTCATAGCTATTTTTAATTTTGATATTATTTTCGATTATATACAATAGAAGTGTGCTCTTTCGTTTTTGGATTTGCTTGATAGAGCAGGCCCTATTCACGCATGAGTATGCAAAACTATTGAGACAAAGCTTCTCTTGGGATTCATCTTCATGACACTATAAATAGTTTAAAATCACAGGTTGCCACCACATGCAGTCAGACGGAACACCGACCAGATCACGTTGGCTTGATTATTTCCGTAACTTCTCATCCGATATCTTTAATTCTTTGTGTATTTGAAACATTATGAAACACACTTTAGAAGCTGTTATAACACATTATTTGATAACTCGTCTTGATGTTAGGTAAAATGTAAAAATATAGTAATTTCAAGTAAAAAACAACATTGTAGACGCGTCTGATGACTTTGGCGTCATTATTTGCTCAACCTCTAATCCAATGTCGGTAATTCTTTATTTATTTATTTGCATCATAGAAAACTCTTCAAACACTTCTGTTATAATTTTTTATATCTTGTCTCGTTGTCAGAAAAACTGACAATTGTGCAATTTTAATTAAATAGAAACAGCGTTTAATAAAGATTGGTGGCTGAAGACTGGGTTTCAGTTCCCGTCTAGATCAACTTGATGCATTATTTTCTCACAACAATATAACTTTCTTGTTACTACTTATGAATAGATGATTCCTTTAGCTTGTTTCTGATTTAATCACATCATACATGCTTCATGGATATTCAATGTGAAGTGAGTGTAAGCGAGAAAAGACGGATTAGTTATAAAGTTAGACATTTTATCATTATTTACTTTGCCAAATGACAGACTCCCTGTGCTCACTTCACTTCCAGAAATGTTTATTCTCCCAAGACTTACGTCACATCAACGATCTACTAGCACAAACGTCATACGCTTCCATACACAGTGTCCGATATTCTGTGCATGCCCATTTCCTTAAGTAAACTAAACATTTTTATGTTCCATTCGTATGATTATGTCATAATGAAAATTACAGCTAATAGAGCTTTGTAATAATGAAACAGAGCTAAAACTTCTCAGGATGCAAAACGAATCTACAAGAACATTATACTCAACTAGGCAGTGTATATTTCATGCAGTGTATAAGCTTCAATGTCTATCAGATACGGGTTAATAAAGTGTTTCTGGTTTCATTATAAATAAAGTAAATATTTTACTTTTCAGCTGGAAAATATGACTACCATAAACATTATAATTATCCTCACTCTAACTTTCGTTCTCGTTGGGTATCTTCTCGAGTTCAGTAATGGTGTTCCATTGGAGTCTACACACAACAATTTTGCAAAGTTCAACACACGCGTAGAGAGACAGTTCAATGATGAAGGTAAGTGCTCATATTAATGACATATTAGATTAAGACCAATACAGCAACATGCGTTCTTACGTTAATGTAGCGAAGTACCAACCGGCGTACAACTACGGAGAAACAGCAGAAAGAAATAGTATTACGTACAATCAAACTGTACCTGAGTTATGTGTTTATCCTTCTTACACAGTTTGAACTACTTATACTAATACCATCAGTGAGTTCACTATACATTTACATTAAGTTTATTTATGGCGTTGAATAGTGGGATGTTCTTTAGTGATAGACGCATCTTGTATATGTTAGTGTAAATATTTACACATGAGTAGTATTAATTAGCTTGTTCTACAAGTGTCTGAGGCCAGTCTTAACTAACGAAGCACTTTCATCCTCAAATTAAGTTGTGTGTAGGCTAGATGCAAGGGAAAAGAAGGAGAACTTTGAATTGTTCCTTAATTCTAATTTACTGTTTCCAACTTTTGATTTTAGGGAAGATATAGTTAGGTTCTTCCAAGTAAGTTTTTACTTTTGATGTCAAGTACACGAGCTTAAAGAGGGCAAGAAAGCAGACTTGTTCCTAGATAGAGAATTATTTGAAAAGTGTTACAAATATATTTTAGTTCACGAAAAATATCTAATCTTAGTTTTTAACAGCTTTAAGAAACTTGTTTCAATTGTTTGGCACTCCATCAAATTTCATTACACAAATGTTTGATTTCCATACTTTGACCCCAAACTAGGGTCAATCTCTGAAATGGTACATACTGCTGTCGAAATACCAGGCAGCCTAATGTAATTTTGAACACTTTTTGGACGATGCTCTCCAACTACCCGCAGATGATTCTATATTGTAGAGATATAACTAATGATCCGGGTAAGGCGTGAGATTTGGTATTTAAACCTGGAAGGCATTCTAAGATTTGATTGTAATCCCACGTCTTAGGCGGAGCATTAGTGACATCTCTATTATATATATTATCATCTGGGGGTATTCGGGGTCATTACAATGCATTGAGACTAACTTATTTGTTCCGGCTCAATAAGTTTGATAAACGGAAACATATTCACATCAAAATGATAAAGGCTCTGGAGTCGCACAACGTAAATTAAATTAAAAGACGTACTTTTTCAGATGAGATATAAATTAACCCGAACGTTTACGAATGTAATAAACAATTTAATTTACGATTATAAAAGGAATGCACAGAATTACCTTTTGGTTTCCTGTGCATATAAATTATTGTTCAGTTCAAGTTAATGAACACAAGTTGAAAGTTCTGTATTTGCATGAAATCTGCTTTTCTCCCAACAAATTTCGTTTGTGTTATGGAAGGCTCAGAATTCTCAAGACAAGTATTTTGTGTATTTTAGTGTTATAAGTTAACGAGTTTTATGTATTAAACACGTGCTACTTTACATCTTAACTCTCAACCAGAGAATCGTATTTGCCAAAATAATAAACTTAGATACTCTTCTAGGGAATACATTCAATGAAATTTGCTTTACGATGCGAATGAGGATTGTGTTAATGGTATGGATGAGACAAGCAAACCGTGTGTTAAGTACCGTGTTATGTTCGTTACAGTGATTTTAGCGTACCTTGACATCAACCCGTTTAGAATTGTATGTTTTGTTAGCATATATAGTAGTCTATTCCATCTTCGTTGTGACAGTGCGAAGCCACATTTTCGTACTTTCTAAACAAATTTTTAAAAAAATATACAAATTTTGTTTTTAAGATTACACTTTTATTCCCTCTTGCATTTTCACTTGTAACAAAACTGTCATTCTATGTCCTTACAAGTCACTTCATTGGATTGTCGTAGAAATCTGTACTTTCTTTAGATGGTTGTTCAAAACAAATAGTTTTTGAAATTATATTAACTCAGACATTTACATGAAAATATATCTACTAACTATTTTTTTTTTAATATTTTATTTCATAGAACTGAAAAAAAAAGACATCGGAAGGTATTTAATTCATTGCATGAATTCTCAAACCTGCACTGATTAGGAAAGTGGGTTGAATGGAATATGACTACCAAATACCAGAAACCCTTAAGTTTCCACAAATATTCAATGAAAGAAAACTTCTATTTTCTTTTTTTACTATCTGGTGTAGTAAAAGTAATCCATTATTTTGCCAATAGATGGCTTCAGTGATCTGTAGCTCGCGTTGTATAAGTCCGATCGGGTCCAACGAGATGGCGTTCAAACGATGAGATTGCGTACTACAAACACGGTTCAGATAGTTGAGATGAGTTGACTCAGTGTTGTGTGAGCGCGCGTCAAAATGGACACTAGCAAAGAGAAAATACGCTATATTTTACAGTTTTTCTTCGATAAAGGCGAAAACGCAAGCCAGGCGGCTGCAAATGTGAATAGTGTTTATGGTCCTGATACTGTAACAGCCAATCACGCGCAATTTTGGTTTCGTCGATTGCGTTCCGGTAATTTTGACGTCAAAGATGTACCACGCACTGGAAGGCCACGTGTCGAAAATGTGGATAAACTCATGGACATTGTCGTGTCCGACCGTCATGTAAGCACTGTTTCGATTGCCCAACAGCTAAACATTGCACAAAAAACCGTGTGGAACCATTTGCATAAGGATGGATACAAAAAGAAGCTTGATGTATGGGTGCCACACGAGTTAACGCAAAAAAAACCTCATGGACCGAATTTCCATCTGCGAATCTCTGCTGAATCGCAACAAAAGCAACCCATTTCTGAAGCGGTTGGTGACTGGTGATGAAAAGTGGATCGTTTACGACAACGTCACGCGAAAACGGTCGTGGTCGAAGAGCGGTGAGCCGGCTCAAACGGTGCCCAAGCCAGGATGGACGGCCAGGAAGGTTTTGCTGTGTGTTTGGTGGGATTGGCAGGGAATTATCTACTATGAGCTGCTCCCCTACGGCCAAATCCTTAACTCGGAACTATACTGTCAACAATTGGACCGTCTGAAGGCAGCATTCGCCCAGAAGCGCCCAGCTTTGGCCAATAGGAGAGGCATTGTGTTCCACCAGTACAACGTCAGGCCACATACATCGATAGTGACTCGCCAGAAGCTCCGGGAGCTTGGTTGGGAGGTTCTTATGCATCCACCTTATAGTCCGGACCTGGCACCGAGTGATTACCATCTGTTCCTGTCCATAGCAAACACGTTTGCTGGTGCAAAATTCGCGTCAAGAGAGGCTTGTGAACATCGACTGTCTCAATTTTTTGCCAATAGGGACAAGGGCTTCTATGGGAGAGCCATCATGATATTACCTTCCAAATGGCAACAAAACGGCGTATATGTGACCTAAATCGGATCATTCTAACTACGGTAAGTCAAGCCTTCAATGCCATGCAAAAATAATGGATTACTTTTTACTACACCAGATATATTCTGACAGCCAGATATTATGCAAGTTCACGTTGCGACTCTTATTATAGAGATTCCGATTGTAAACTTGCGTAATAGTAAAAGAATCAAGTTCTCTCTGCTGCAATATCTTTGGAAGCTTACTTTTTCTTATTATTCACGTTCCTTTTAACCAGGCCGCTTACTTTTTCTAGGTAACTTTTCGATTCTTTTAACATTGTGCCTTATTATTTCGATTTCTTCCTACGTATATCGTTCTTTTTAGTATTTTAGGCTTTACAAACAGCTTCGGTCTCAAGCCACCACATGATTGATGAATTACTTTACTACAAAAGATCTATTTACAAGAAATGAAAGGAGACATGTTATAGTGTACTTAGTCTATTTACATATTTGTACATTCGTATTTATTTTGCTGTAAGTCTGGAAATATTTAAAAATTCAGTCAACATTACTGACCGCAAAATTCTAATCACACGTTTTTGTAAATTTATTTTCGAAGTGCCGAATCATTGACATTAGGCCACTCGAACTGTTTATGGAAAATTAGAAAGCAGCAGAATTATCAAAAGTACCTTCAACATAAGATTCCGTCTTCGGAGATTCAAAATGGTACGATAATAGGGCGATTATTAGTTTAGCATATTTTATAACGGCAGTGTAATAGCATGCAGATTGATAGAAATGTCCGCAAGATTTATGATAGCGCGAAATGTCCATCATGTTAGAAACTCGTGATGTAAGTACGTTTGTTATATAGTGCACAAAATGGCAAATCTGAAACTAGTTGCGATATTAACTGGAATCAAGGGTTAGGTCACAAAATCGCTTCCTCTCTGTTTTAAGATATTAATATTTAATTAAATTTATTTACGTGGCTAGTGCACTTGACTAGGAACTTTCAAATGCCATAAAACGAGAAAGAAATATATTCTAATCGTGAACAGATGTTTCATTTGAAAGATTTTTTTTTCTAACTTAAAGTATTTGTTCCTAAGTCTGTGCCATATTGTATATATTCTTCTCTAACTTCACAAAGCTATACTGCTGATTTAGTTCAATATTCGTTCTCTTGTTTAGATCTACTTTTCAATAATTGACCAGCTCACGCTTGTTGTATATAGCACCTAACTGAAACGATAATACAGAAGAAAGGAATAGGTTGATTTATTCTCCTCAGTTAAATTAACTAAGGAATGAGTAAAATGGTGTTGTTCATTGAGGTATTTGCTCCTGAATATACTACGTAACTCCCTTTCGGTGATATTAATTGTTGCAATATGTAACTCAAACCATTCTAAATCATTTGTTGAAACATTTCAGTATCTCACCAACTACAATATGTTAACCCAAGAACAAGTAAATTGCAAATGTTTTATTTACATTATGATATATACAGACTTCTGGTACTAAACGATTCCATATGCCATGCAATCCATACAAAACATAAACTGTTATTGCACATGTTTGTTTATTTGCCCGAAACTATAAAAATAAAACATGGAACATATTCGCAACATATCTGTTGGAACACGGCAAGAAGACACTTAAGTTGGAGGTGTCATGCAAATTGAACAACAAACTTTCTAATACTAACAGCTAAGGGATATTTCTCCTTAAATTCTCGGTGTGTGTGTTCTTCACAAATGCAATTACTGATTCTAAAACTAATCTATGTTCGTAAATGTTAAAGCCATATATTTAGAATTTTAACACTTGTCTTAGTAGTATATAACTTAATAAATTTAATTGTTAAGTTATTTAAGACTCTAGTATTTCTTAAGAAGATTTATTTATGTAATTTCTAATGGTTCCACAATTATTGCATTCTTTCCAAAAATTAATATAATTGTACAGATTTCAATTAACTGAGTATACATTCAATTGTATGGATGTTACTTTTACTTTTAAATTGAGTTCTTATTGAATCTGCTGTCCGAAAATATTTCGGAATAAATATGTTAATTAGTCTCTTTAACGTCATAATGATAAATACTTAAATGGAAGATTCTTCTATACATACAGAGCAAAACATATGTGATGATCATCAATTTAGCTGCACTTCTGGTAGATGCATTCTGAAACTGTTCGTTTGTGATGGACACATAAATTGTCCAGATGGAAGTGACGAGGATTCACTCACGTGCGGTATGTGTGAGATTGTCTTTCCGATCACTTAACATCTGTTTTCATTTCAATATTGAATGTATTTATTGACTTGAGGCATTCATGTCTCAGGGTGACCTGTATTTATCTTCTATCTTCATATTTAGCATTATAGTGTAACAATTCATACGGATCTCTTTACATAGTTAATGATAGTGAATCACATTATAAATCTAACAGAAGCACTTGCCAGGTGTCAGAGCCCGATTTTAATGACAATTCCTATATAGATAGAGTGCCTAGGTAAACCTTCCCAGCCAAAATTATAGGTGCTCTCGTCAACAAATAACGACAAGGCAACCCGAGAAAGATGGAACGTAGAGAGCAAGTAAATCGAATACCGAGTACGGAAAACACCTTTTCTTTTATCAACTGTCACATTTTGTTTGTGAATTTTGAATTTATTTTAAGGCCTTTAGGTAAAACTGTCACATATATTTAAAAAAAATGACTATTAATGGATACTGGACAGGAGGTGATACATGCTGGATTGTATGACAATGACCGCCATCTTGAACACGGCCATATTGACTATGATTTATTCTTTTTTAAATAGTAAGTGGGCCATGTGATATATGAATCTGTGCTGGAATGTTTCAAGAAACCCAAAGATGAAGTCATGTTTTTCTGTAACTCTGTACGATAGAATGACTCGTGAAATTGACCTGGAGAATCTGTGAGCTGATTGATAATATATATATATGTTATACCATTATAGTTATACCATCAACCATCTATCATCTCCTTCCCAGTATCTATTAATACCCATTTGTTTTCAATATATATTAGAGATTATAAAAGAAAAAAACCTTTTCTGTACTCTACGCGATTTACTTGCTCTCTACGTTCCACCTTTGTCGGGTCACTCTGTCGTTATTTGTTGCCGACAGTACCTATAATTTTGGCGTTCAACGTTTATCTAGACACTGGATCTGCATAAGAATTTTCATCAAAATCGGGCTCTGACACCTGACGAGTGTGCCTTGTAAGACGGCGGAATGGCTGAAAGTACTGTTGAGATTGGTTTGTAGATAAAAGCTCCTGATATCGACTAAAGCATACGTGCATACTTATATTTTATTATGTGAAAAGTAGAAAAATAGCTTAATAAAATGTAAAGGCAGTGAAGAGTAAAAGCAAAATTCCGGTGTATATACTCATAGATTTATTCGAACCAATATTTGCTATTTTACCCAACAAGTTGTTCTTGTTTGATCCCAAGGTGAATGATTTGCCTTCTGGAACTTGGTATGTTCTTTATCTATAAAGTAATCGTTGTAACGTCTAAACGTCTAAGTGACATTTTCAAATTTGTTTTTAAAAAATCTCGAGTATATTTTTATTATAACAGAAAGAAATATAGGGCACAAAATATCCATACTTTACACTTAAGCGGACTTTCATCTAACATGTCTCCGTGTAAAGTATGCATATTTTGTGCCTCATATTTTTCCTGTTGTATACAAACAGGTACTCATTTTCATTTCATTTCATTTATTCCTATTTTGAATGACGGAGTTAAGGCATAACCTTTTCTTCCACTCAACCATTTAAACATTCTACACAAAGTTTTGTTGTTACTCATGATGTTTTTGTTTGAAAATGTCAATTAGGCATTTCTTCGCGCATACGTTTCAAATCTAAGTGAATTCTACTTGAAGTCACGAACTAACTGAATATTACGTGTGAGTTAAGACATCCAATTCAAGCTGCACCGATTCCTATGAAGTTCACAAAACACGTGTATCCAGGTGGTTTTCTACTTAAGGTCGATTTTCAACGGTTTGTATCAATTCCTGGCTTCAATTGCAATAATTGGGAGCGCTAAATCTGTAAAATTTTAAGGTTCTGCCGTATGGAGTTTTAATTCTGATTCATTACAATCTCAGTAGATACACATAATCACTTTCTGTGAGTGCAAACAGCACATTATACTCGTAAACTATGGTTTGATTAGTGTTCCCCAGAATGTTTCAAGCAATATTATTTCTTTAATTTCAAATTGTACGTGAAGCAAACAACGCACGGATTCACGAATCAATTTATCTGCAAATGTCTCATAGCTTAATGTGAGACAAGTTAAGCATCTCTACCATATTATTTGCTGAGTGATGTTTGATTTTCCATCATTATTACCTTACTGTTTCGTCGCTGACAGTGCCTTTTGGCCTTCTGGATAAACTTCGGTGTTGGAAATAAGCACACCGGCGGATATATTATGCACTTGGAAAATGGCGTAGTTCAAATTAATTTCACAAAATGTTCATATATTATGCACTAAAACCGTGCTAAAACTTGAATTTAATGTGAACTTTTTACAGGACAAATTGTGAACCTTAGGTGTACTTTGATTTATAGTGTATAGCATTAAGATGAAGCATCTTGGTTGCCTCAAGGGCAATTTTTACAATTAAAAAAAAACAATTAACAGACTATTTTGAAGAGCAGTATTTTGATTAGTTTTCTAATTATGTTTTTGTTTCGAAATTCAAGCAAAACGAGACACATTTTACGACATTTGGTAATTTTGGAGTTTGGCAAACATTTCATTGAATTGTAGTTCCGAATAGACTATCCCTACATTCAATAAAATAGAAAATGTTCAGCTGAAAACTATTTATCCTTTGCCCAATTGTTACAATGAATGTAGATTTGCAAGAAACCTTTTAGCTGCTAACTATCCCCACAGTTGGAAGAGAAATCTAGAACAAACAATGGACCCAGCAGGTCATGAGTATATTTTCTCTCAAGTTCCTACCTTTCATCAATTCAAAATTTGATATCCCAAAATTCGTATTAGAATTACAACCGAATTTCACTTTCATGTATAGAACAAAAAGCTATAGTTCAAATGATGTATCACTTAAGTTGTATTCCTATTAAAGGAAATTAAAAGGTTTTCCACTAGAACTCTGAGAAGAGTGTAGTTGGATCTGTTTTATCACAGAGGTGCTTCAGAATTTTTTTTAGTGTATGAAGATAGTGGATAGTACGTGCAATGGTTAATAGTTTAACATATTTACTTAGTAACAAATTTGTAGTTTATGGTGTGTGTCATATTGGGTATCAAACTTAGTAACACGCAATGTATTAGCTTACATTCGAAGCAAATAAATTTGTTCGTGAAGAGAAACAAATCAGCTTTCGAATATCGTGTCAGTTACCGTACGCTAAGAAAACTGAAGGTTTTGAAACTAAATAGCAGGGAATGGCAAGCTTGGATGTGTTAAATTAATCCGTCTTCCTCCAAAGTAAAATTAAGATTTTTTGAGATTTAAAACAAATCAATTACTGAATTAAGAGAGTGGCATTTTTCATTGGAACACTTTGTATTATATGTGCATCGTAAGTACACATTCCCACAATAGTTTCGTGTTTCGTGTCATGTTCTTAAAGTACTGGGTGAAACAAACTTAACTTGTTCTTTCTCACATAATTTACGTACATAAGACTAGCTGTTCGCTCGCCGTTTATAATAAAAAATGTAGATTTAACATCCAGATGTTTATATTTGAGCTGCTATTATAATTATTTTGCTTTCATTTCAGTATTCTTGTAACATGTAATTAGAGTTGGATTTAATGCAGATTTAATTTAATATTCTAACATAGGAAACAGAACCTGTGATGAAAATGAGTTTCAATGTCCTACTGGTAATTGCATACCAAACCACTTTGTTTGTAATACGTATGTTAATTGTGAAGATGGAAGTGACGAGGCACCTAATCTATGTGGTAAGTCCAATATTTAACATTAATTCTTTACTTTTGTAGTTGATATATGTACCAGTGTTACCGGTAGTGAACCCCATAATGCGATGGACTGTGAGGAATCTGTATTGTGGTTTTCCATTTTAGTCACTGGGAAGGCTGTGACATTACAAGGACATGACCTAGAATCTAAAGTTAATTCTAACCATTATTTGTGTACCGTTAATAGTTTCCTTTAGATTTTGCGACGATAATAGCGTGGGATCGTTGATCCCTCCACGTCAGTTTTAAAACAACAACAAAAAAAGTTCAAATCGGTTATCATCTTGAAAATCCGTCGAGGCATTGGAAGTTTGGAAATATGACCTAAACACAGTGCAATGGACATTTCCGTTTTCTCCGTCCTTATATATATTACAGTTCGTTTGTGTACATCAGATTAAATAATATATAATATTTTTGAAATTTCAGCGCTACGATTTTCCGTTACGTAGAAATATAGCATGAAATACTGAGAATTCAATCTCCGACGTCATATAACGAAAATCATCCTCTGATTGGTTTGACGTAATCAATCCGTTCTATTTCCGTAGCTATATGCTTCTCGCTATGGTGCGTTCCTTATTCAGAAATTTGAAGACAAAAAAAAAAAAAGAGAATGAACACATCATCACTTAACGAAATAATTAATGTACAAATCTGCAGAACACTTTAATAAGTTAGAACACCAAAACATATTTTTTTTTTAACAAAAATTGCTCGAAATAATGACAGAGGGCAGTCTTAACTTGCAGTGCTCTTCTTATCGCTGTTTTTTGTCACTTTTGATGTCTTGACGATTTGGTGCAAGATGTTAGCGCATGCAACTTTTAACTTTTATACTTTCACCTAAGGCTGTTCGAATCTTAACAAAGGCCGTGTTTTATTTTACTTCACGAAACGCAAGAGTAACTTCAATGTAAAAATTTCAATTTACGTTTTTGTTTCTTACGTGCTTTTATTATTATTTATTACAATGACATGTTAAAACTATTCAATATATTCACGGGCTACAAGTAGTACGTTAAATTGGTAACATATGTCAGTAACGGGCACTATTAATTCATGTGCTTTTAAGTTCTTGAAAAATGTTTCACTAGCATTCATTGCTAAAGTATACGGTTGTCGAATGTAAAACCCCACATTTTTTACAGAACAAAAGGAGGTATTTTTTTGTAAAAAAAATACAAGAGTTATAAGGACCATTATTAGAAGATATCTTATGATTTAATCATGAAAAAAGAGCAGCTAGAAATTGGTGTTGAAGCTACCAAACTATATCAATATCTTAAAAAGTATTAAAAGTAAAAATCAATTTTAAATGAATAAAACGAACTAAATGACGTGTTAAGGCATACAGAAACGCTTTTCACCACTTATACTAATTCTTTTGATCCATTTTTGCTATCCCTTGTTAACAATACTAACAAATCAAATTCCATCTGTATGCTAATGACAATCAGTCGGAAGACTGATTACATCATAACATGGCGGCGCCCGATTAAGCGCAAGGCTGAGACTCTTTTGAAGCAAGTCTTGATTACTCTTGATAAATTCATCACAGAAAGAAAAGAAAATGTTGTTCATAGTCTACTTTAACGGAATAATTTTCAATAAAACATGCTACCGGAAATGTCCATTTAAAAAAAAATCGCTATAATAAGCGGCTTGTTGAATAACTATAATATTAGCTTACAACAGTTGCTTTAAAGTACACAAAAGATATATAAAATTGTGCCTTTGACATCGAAATTGCCCGAGAGTTTCTGTTTTTTGCTGTTGAAAGAGATGAAACACCAAATGGTAGGTTAGCTGTACTAAAATGGGATATAGTATGGGGACCTTAACGGTTCAACATAAAATTGGTACTGGTAAATTACCGTTTAAGGCCTCACTTCGGCCTCACTCACCCGCTATTTTTGAATTATTTAATTACTATCGCCATTTAACATGCCACCTTCGCCTCCACCTTCCCCTCCACCTTCGCCTCTGTACCGCCATCTGTGTAGGATTTAATATTTTTTTCTCTGCTACGCTACCGCCGTCTATTGATTTTTCTTGTGAACTATCGGAATTCCTCTCCTCTCTACCGCCATCTGTTAATATCACAGCTAATTGCTGCTATTACCATCATTCATTAACATTATTGCTACCTTACTGTGTGTTAATCTATTGATAATGCAGCTAACTTATTGAATAGTGTTATAACTAAGTAATGAATTGTTAGTTTTCCTATACGGGTGCAATCAGCAGTACTTCAGCAGCTGCTTTGCATCAGGTGAATACCGTAATGGTATATTTAACATGAGACATGCTCGTGAAAATTTGTTACTGCCACGATGAACTTGCTTATTGCTGTAAAAAAAGCGCTGAAATTTTAAAAAATAACATCAAATTGTGTTGCTAGCTTTCTCTCTTGTTGTAAATAAATATTTTGTATGAATTTGCTCTGCTTTTCTCTTCGTTGCGTGTGCACGAGCGGAAGTTCTCTCATGTGAATGGCATGTGAAAATCATATTATGTGTGGGTGTATTAAAGATTCTCAGTTGCATATTTTTTATCTCTCTCTCCTTTTTCGTATCTGTGATATCCATGAAAGAGCGAATTACAGTCTACATTCAAAATAATAAAATTTTTATTTCTCTCCTGAAAACATGTTCACTAAAATTGTCCTATCACTCTTCCGTTTTTCACATCATAAATGTATGAAGTTTGAGCTATAAGTATTACTGTACAATAAGTTTTTTCGGCGACTGTTTGTTCAAAATCCATTATAATTTTAATATTGGTTCGTTCGTTAATAACAACTTGTTTGCGTTTACTTGTATTAATGATATACATTGGACGATTTTCTATAAACTTTTTTGCGGAATAAAACATATCAGTATTTTTCTGTGTTACACGTTTAAAAGCAGTGTAACTATCATACTTTTTAAGATAATCTGCCTTTGTGATATCCAGGTTAAATTCTCACGAGGGAAGATTTCATTACGATCATTTTTTAAATAAATATTCTTAATCTTGCGTGTATCAAACTTACTCGCGTCTTTCTCCTGAGTATTATCATCACGATTAGTTTGGAAAAGAACTATTACAAAATCAGGCATATCGAACTGTAGTGAGTTAAACTGTGTTGTTACATCAAATTCGAAATAAGAACCTGAAACATGTCGTTGAATACTTTGATACGTGAGAAATTCAATTGGTATTTGAGGTTGTCGAAGTATATCGGATTTTAATTTCATGGAATAATTTTTCTCGTATTCGACAATTGGCATTCTCAGCTCCATTGAAGTAATCACTAATTTAGCAGCATGAGCTAATGTAGCATTGTCTAGAGTACTATCTGCTTTCTTTGTTTTCCAGCGATAAAATAAAACATCATTATTTGCACTTCTTTTAAATGTTATTCGAAGCCCGCTCTTCCACATAATCACTAAAGAAACCAAACAGCAAACGTAATGGAAACAACACTGTATTCTCTTTCCGTGGAAGTTTCGCATCAGTTATTACTCCACCTGACTTAAAATATTCGAGCTCGGGCTTTGATAATCGACATGAGGCCTTAGCAGTTGAAGTAATTCCCGGATAATCTATTCTATCAATAACAGTTCCATGTTTGCGTACCTCTACCTGCGAAAACAAATATGGAACAAAATTATCAATTAATTTAATATTCGACCCTGAAGTAAAAGTTCCTCCAGCATCTCTTCCAATAACTTCATATTTGATGTATAAATCACCGTAGTGTGGGTGCACAAACCCATCGCCAGAAGTAATGTCAAATTCTAAATCTTTGTTTGCTTCATTCAAGTTATTAAATGTACGACTATTCAGTGGAAAGATTGATACTCATAGCTTTCAATAAATTCCATCTTTAAAAAAGACTATATTATATTCAACTTTGTTTCTTTTCGCTATCATTCTTGCTATTAAAAAATCATTTTAAGATTTATCATTTTTAATCATGAGAATTACGCTTGTTATTGCGCCACCAAAACTAATTGGTTCATGAAATTCATTACTAACACTTATTTCAATGGAACGTACATGGATCTCTTGTATAGGAAAAAATAATGGGTATTGAGGCTCATAAGCAATTGTTTCTCAAAATTCTGTTAATGGTATAAATGTTGCTATAATATTAGTTTCCTTGTGCTTATACTCCCCATCTGCTATAATCATACCTCTTGCTAAATTACAGTGTATATTAAATGTTTCAATACTTAAGAACTTTGGAAGAAATTGACCTATGTGAGTTTCTTCTGGCTTAAGTTCACTATTATTCTTAAAACCTAATAACTTACCAACAGTTCCTACATTAAAATTTTCTGCAAATGGTGTAACTTCCATTCGATGAGTTACATGATTTTCATTTAGAAGCACTTCTTTAGGTAGTGTTGTTTCCAATGTTGATGCATTATACTGACCCGGTGGTATATTATGTCTCTCTCCTTTATGAAAGTAGGTATTACTAATTTTAGTTACATTTGGTATTAAGTACATATTATAAAATGCAATCAGTGCAATTTTCAAATTGTAATTTTGATTATCAATTTCATTATGAAGATTCAGCCGAAGCTTTGGTGTAGTCCCCGATAAGTGCAACACAATCATTTTTTAATAAAAGACTATGTAATATACTATTTTTATGCATGATTCATTAAGAAATCAAGTTTCAATCTTTCAATAGCTTGATGAAAATTGTTTCCATCAGATAAGAATTTTAATAGTTTAATACATAAATGACCACAAATCACATCGTCAAAATGTTGTATTCTATCACTATTATATTCAATTATAGTGTTATTAGGATTTAAATACTCAATCAAAGACTTGGGGGGTACTCCACCAAATGAATCGAATATGCAAGCTTTATTATTTTCATACCAATAACAAATCCAGTGTGTTCCTGTATTAATTGACCGATCTAAGTTAATAACTGCGCATTCTTGTTTTAACGGTGGAGTAGAAGGAAGATTATCCGACATGTATACACCCCTAAAGTGTTTAATATTCAATTCTTTAGCTGTATGTTCGAGATCATAATTGGTGAGCGCTTTTTTTTACTCTATTTAAGTCCTTCAGAAGTTTTTTCTTTCTTTGTTTAAGTCCTTTACCTTTAGCTAGAATTGATGATTCCATAACTTCATTGTGACGCTTTTGTTTTTCTAGTTCTTGTTTATTTTTCTTCGCATCGATTACCGTCTTAGCTATAGCTGCTGAACCACCTGCAAGACTGCCAACCGCTCCCAATGCAGCAAGTATGGCAGGAATTGTAAAAATGAAACCACCTGTTTTCGGTTGATTGCGTAGTTTCTTTAACTGAGGTAAACTTAATGTTAGAGCCATATTATGACCCTTTTTTAAGCATTTTTGTTTCTTCGCAAGTTGTGCTTTATTTAAGATATTGCTAAAATTTAATGACTTTAATTCTCTTGCCAGAATTTGAAATTTTACACCTTTTGCTTTCATTGTATAAAAAGACTATATTATATTCATAATTTTGAATTTATTCAACAACTACGGCTCAAGCTTCTACCCAGTGTTTAATGCAGCAATCTATAAACCCCATCCTATTTTCCGTTTTGTGTTCATTGCCATTGTTACTCCCAATGAAGCCAATTTTTCACTTAAAGCAGAATCTTTGCTAATAACTCTATCAAAATCTTTAAACTCTAAGTCTTGATCAGCTCTATGTCTATCTGATAGATCTGTAAAGTTCTTATACGCAATATCATGCTCTCGACACACTTGATCTAGCCTAGTTATATCCCGATCGCCTTTCGCTAATCTTTCATCTAAACGTGTACAAGGACCGCAGAACTCGTAGCCTGGAAGATGATGTTCAAACGGTAATTTATTGATAATATCGTTCACTAAACCTTTACCTTCAATAGTATGCCAACATTTTGGTGGAAGAATATGAATAATTTTTATGAGATAACCTAAACCTTTATTATAACCTAATTCTTATTCCCAGCTGCTTCTTCATCTGCTATAACTAATAATCTATCTACTAACTTTCTAACATCATCCATCCAAACAAATTGATGTGGCATATTTGTGTAGCGCTTAATCCCCTTTCCTTGCTTCCTTTCTTTCAAACCTTCACCTTTAGTTTTCAGTTCAAGCCAAATAGGTTTAATTAATGTTTTGTACTTATCGCTGGAGCTTGATTTTACTCTATTCTGGGATGGATCATCATTCTGATATAAAGCATTCGTCATCTTTAAAATTTCTTGTAAGTTTCATAATCTTCATTAGTAAAACCTACTGGTTGTTTACGAGTTATTAACTCCCATAAACCTTCTGTTCCTTTAAATTTTTCATAGATCGGAGTTGACGGATCTTGTGCTATTTTACTCTCACTATAAATAATTAAATCATCATTATCAAAGAAAACATCCACTGGAGTACTCCAGCTATATCAATAGAGTACAATCAAAACACTTCATCTTTTTCTAACCTATTAGTACTTAAATATCGACTCGCTAGTGGACCTAACTGAATTTCTTTCTCTTCGTCATCATCTTTCGTTTCTGTAGTCTCTGGCAATGCCTTAGGTGAAGCAAGCAACCGTTTCTCAAATGAGGTTTCTGATGGTGTTGGTGGATAATTATTAATATTCTGTTGTGCTGCAGGTATAAGTTCGGTAATTAGATTTCTGTTGTCATCGGTTACTCCTTTAATTTCTTTTCCCAAGCATTCAATCGCCTCAATCAATGGTTTCTCTTGACGGTTTTGCTTTTCATAATAGCTATGGTGACTCTTCTTTCATTCTTTAAACGCTTCGCCAAAATATTTTGTAATTCAATATTATTTAATTTTCGTTTCAACATTATATGAAAAAATACTATATTATTTCCGCTTTGAAAAAGTAACGTACGTACATCAACTGAAAACGTTAAACGTAAATGATTTAAAACGATCACTCGATTATAAAAAATGATCGATTTTGTTTCGATACTTTCCATTGTTTGACTTTCTCGTCATATAGATTGTTATAAAACCATAAGGTTCCTTCCATGCGATAGAACAAATATCTTTAAATTTATTAAATATATCACCAACAACAAACTCATTATAAATATGCCTTAAATTCGTGTTATCTTGACGAAATACACATAAAAAATTTGCATTATATCTAATAAGTTGTTTCGGAACTTTACTGTATGTTTGTGCTAAGTAAAAAAATCCATTCCTTTATGTCTACCCTGTGTGAAGTAATTCCGTAGCTCATTCTGATCTTCTAATATATAATCATCAATTATAATAACAGACCGTTGCTCGCAATCTTCCAACTTGATAACGGAAGGTTTAAACGTAGCCAACTGATAGTGGAATCTTTCTTGTATTTCATCATAAATATGCCGCAGTTGTTGATACTTAGTTTGCTCTAAACTTTTAGAGAATGCGTATGTGTCTACCATTCCAATATAGCCAATTCGGAACTAGAATGAAAATATCAATAACTAGTGTAGTTTTCCAGCAATCTGATGAGCCTATTATTAAGCAACGAATGTTATTCGGAAGTAATTCACCGTTCGACTTATCATAATCATTAGCTAGCAAAAGTCATTGCTTAACACTCCGCATTTTATGATTGATTAACTATATTATAGCTTTGAGATCGATCCAAGAATTATCTTTCGAAGATAAACCTAACCATTTAATTAATGCTTTATTTTTAGTTCTACGTAAAACCTTTTCAATTAAGTATACGTGAGGGTGTTTGGTCTTCATTAGTTCTTGCTCATAAAAACGGTCCTTAATAATCTCATTGCGCTCGTCTCTTAAATGATATGTATTCGGATCAGTCTTAAAAACAGTAGCAATTTGAAATATTTCAGTGCTCCAATTGCAAGTAAAACTTCTTTCAAACTTATTTTTAAACTTGCTAATTCGAACATAATCTCCCACGCTATATTTCGCCTTTGACGATGCTACATACTTTTTGCTATAAATTTTTGATATTAATTTTTGTTCGTTTTCTTTCTTCACGGCGTCAATAGGTTTAATTTTGACCGTGCTATGTTTTTTTTGTTATATTTCTTCATTAGTGCTTGTAGTATATTGTACCATTTGTAATTACCTTGCAGTGTGAATTGCTTCCACATCAAATTACGTAATGTTTTATTAAATCTTTCAACAATACTAGATTTTTATTACTGTATGAAGAGTAATGAGTAATACCTTTTGCTTCATTAATTTAATAAACTCTTTATTATAAAACTCTCTACCGCGATCTGTTTGCAAATACTTTGGTGCTTGTTGAGTCGCTTCAAGTATTGAATTAAACGCTCGTGTAACTTCTTTCCCTGTTGTATTTTTAACTGGTACAGCCCATGCAACTTTCAATAATAGTTAGAAGATAAGAATACCCTCGATTTAATTTAGCTAAACCTTTCAAGTTTCCTGAGTTCATTTCAACCAAATCTGCTTGCCATTAATAGTGTATTCCCTTGGTTACAACAGGTATTCGCCTATAATTCCGTCTTGCGGGCTTGTGTAGTTCTTCAACAATGGCTAATCTACTATTCATTCTATTGAAAATTAATTAAGAACTAATTTAAAGATCGAGAAATCAATTGAGCAATAAAGATCAAATCAATACTTATTGGATATTCACCTGGTGAAAATTTATCTGATCGAACTACAAGTATATCACCTTCTACAACATCGAACTCATGAAGTAAAATTTCGTCTTCAGATGGAGCATCTGGAACTCTACTACCCTCATGTATTTATAGTGATAAATTGCCATACTTTTGTGCACCGCTTGCTGAACATATATCGACAATAGGAAACTCTTTATTCTTCTTCTTAAGCTAATGAAAACCAATAATTTTAGCTTACCCAAAAAGGAATTTCAAAATATGTGGTATTCATATTAAATAAATACACTTTGCCGGTAACATTGCCACGCGTGAAGTCTCGCTCTTTATTAGGTATTGAATAAATTGTAAAGAATTGAACACTATGTTAGTTGCGTATTGATGTTAACAATTCATTAGTTTTAGCGTATATGGCTCTATACAAATCGCTTTTCAATTTATCTTCTAAGTCTTTCAGTTTTGCAATAATTTCATTCTTTATTTCTCGTTATTGCTATTAAAGTCTGTTATCTATATGAAATGTTTAATACTATCTTGTACTTCCCAAAGTTCAGTCACTGTAGGCATTAGAGCTATTGATGCTTCTACGTTACGAAAGTCATTAATATCAGCATATTTTTTTTTAGAAATGTTATTAAAAGAAATACTCACAGAAGTGTATTACGTTTCTAGATCACCGATTTGTTTCTGAATATTTGCAATTAATGTGTTATGCGTTACTGCTGTATCCTCTAAACTTTTCAACATATTCTTTAACCCGCTAACTATTTCATTAACCCCATGAACAGAAATGAATTTTGAATGTTCTTGAATTGCTTCTTTAACTTCATTTTGAACATTAGTTATCACTTCTTGTATACCAGAAAGATCTTCTAATGTTCGAAGGAATGTTATACTAGTTTGAAGGTTTTGTAATTGAATCTTAATATTGTCTATTACTTCAGGGAGGTTCTCGGTTGTTTCGACTACAGTTTGAATGTTAGTTATCGTTTTTTAAATTATTTCTACATCTTGCGAAGCTGGAAGTGTGTTAATAGTTTCTTGGAGGGCAGTTAATTTTGATTTTACTTCTTTTTGATTTTGATTTGTAGCTAATTCACTTAAAGACTTACGTGTAATGTCGATATCAGATTGTTTCGGCGTGTTCCTTTGAATTTCAATTGAATCACTTTGAACTATATGCTGAAGATACATTGTTTACAATATGCTGAAGATTAATTAAATCTGTAGGAAGATTAAAACTCTCTTATTTCTTATTTAATTTTGCAAGTGCTTCCTGTAAACTACTTACCTCAGTAGGAATAATATTCACAACTGTCTGTACATTCTTTAGTTCAATTTGAATATTCGTGAGTTCCGATATATTATTAATTATTGCTTCAAACTCACCAAGCTTTCTACTAATTTCCGATACATCACTATAAACAGGTAGGTTGGTTAGATCATGGCGCAGTTTATTTGTTTCATTGGTAATAGTTTTAAGTTCATTTTGTAGAATCGAAATAACTTCTTGCATCTTTTGAAGATCTTCTTGAGAGGGATCATTTTGAAGAGCGTTTTCTAATACATTCACAGCTGTTTGAAGATCATTAAACGTATTTTGCAACTCCATAAGCTTTTTATTCAAATTATCGACTAGATCTTGTGCTGCAGTATTTGTAATGAATTGATTCTTTATGAATTGTACTTCATTTTGAATTGTCGTTATAATATTTTGAACTTCAGTAAAATCATTTTTATTTACTAGCTGTGAATCCATAAGAATAACACTTTTCAACTCATTATCAAGCTTTTGAAGTAAATGTAGTAAATGTTGTTGGGCTTCTGTGATTTCGGTTTCAATGTTTGAAGATAAAGTATTTTGTAGTACGTTGATTTCACCCTTTATTATTTTAATTCTTTGGTCTAATACTATCAGCTGGTTTTCATTGATGTTGGAAGGTGGATCTGAAAGTGGTTCATGCTCATGCGATTTATATCGCGGAAAGCCAAATAGGTCAGTCGGCATTTTTAAAAGAATAAACTATATTATAACAAAATGCATTCAAAGAAATCAAAAAATGTTTTAAAAAACACACAGAGTGTGCTTTATTAACAACATTTTAACAAGCTTGTTAATAACTATGTACAAACCTTACTAACTATTTAACACTTACAATTAATTAACACGACTCTCCAGAAGTTGAGGGTTGATGAGGGTTACATACTTCACAAATTATTTTAGCTTCACTATTTACAATTTTATAATCACCCCTTGGCAGTGTGTGTATGGTGCAATTAAGAATTTTACGCTTGTTATCATGAGGGTCTAAAGCTAATTTTTCTTGCTTTACAGTCGAAAGTGTATGCTCACGTGATTGAATTCGATGTTGCTCTTTCGGTATTTGTTCACCAGAAAACAAGCACTTCTTAAAGTCATCAATCGTAATCTCATTTTTCACAACATTTTTCTTCACACCCTTAACCCTCTTTGTTACTTTTTTCCACTGTATTCATAGCATATACTTTCGATCGTAATCCTATGAATTCTTCAAGAGCTATTCCTTTCATCTCATCCTTCATTTTACCTGGTACTTTCTCGTTACTTAATGGGATATTATATCGATTATTTACAGGATAATTCGATGTGTCAAAATAGTCTATTAAATTATGCATATCTTTATAGATTTTTTTCACAAATATCATGATAGACTAATGAATCCGTGTCGGTGTAAACAACAGTAAGCTTATCTTCATATCGAAGTTTCATCACTTCATAATGAAATTTGTACATTGCTAATTTAGCAAGATCTAAAATAACACTTCCAATATACACAGATTTGTTTAATTTCGTGAATTTTCGTAGCATATGAATAAGTACAAACTTTTCTGAGTAGATTGTTCTAGATTTAAATTGCGGCATTGCAATTAGTTTTTCAGCTTTTCTTTTATCAGAAACAAGTTTTATATCGGCATACTTTCTCACATTTTCCATGGTTTTCCCAAACACGCTGTTGATAAGAAGTTTGTAAAAATGTTTCTCAAAATCGGTTGTTGACTCTGTGCGTAGCTTGGTGTTTAGATCTATGTAAGCCTTAAGCCACTTCGATTGAGAAAACCATAGAATTCTATGTACTTTTACAAGTTTTAAACCGTGAGTAAGATACATTTTAGCAATCGAAAATGCACAACATAGTTTCTTTTCGAATTTAGCGTTAGTAGTAATTTTCGTTGTTTTCCGTTAGGAGGGAAATCATTGACAGCTGCTAGAGGGTAATCGTTATGATCATCATGTAATTTCTGAGGATAATCTAAGTCTACCTCTGCAAAGAAACCTCGTTCATCTTGGTCGGGATAATTTTGAATTTTGTTCGAATCCCAATTTTCTGGTGTTGGATCCCATGAAAACTTTCCATAGTGGAGATGCATACTCATGGCTTGGCCATACAAATTATTCGCGTCCAGGTACACTACAAACGAGGTTTCTTTTTGAGGAGCGAATTTACTATCGAGAAACTCATTGTTAGCTTTGACATGACTTAAACTACATTGAGAAACACCACCACGGATTGATTTTTCAATAAACAAGTGCATATCAACATCTGTAAATAATTCTAATTGAATTTCTGATTTGTAGAGCATTGCCTTCCAGGATAAGCCTGGAGATGTGTATGAAAAAACCGGGTCAATTCTATATGAGTTGATGCACGCCTCTCTAAAATTTTCTAGAACATCAGCTAATAGCAAAACATCAGTGGATAGGTAATGATCATGAAAATCTGCAAATGTTTTGCAATTGAATGTTTCCCATACTCGCTGAACTAACAAATAATCTTCATTACTGCATTCACTACCCTTAAGTATGTTATTAAACGCTGTTTGAGGAGGTAGTTCTGTTTCATTAAATTTCGACGCATCAGTAAAATAATCATAAGGAAAAATACCCTTCCTTCTACTTAAATCAAATTTTACATCATCAAAGAAATGAGCACACGTATATTATAGTTCTTCCGGCTTTAATTTTTTTACTAATTCATCTAAAGAGTATGGCAGAAACCGGTTCAAATCTAAAAATCTTACTTCAAACTTTCTACCATTTTTGAGATGGAACCACTTTGAAATTGAAATATACTTTTCCTCAGTTTCAGCAAGAACCTTTACATCACCTGGAACACAACCTAATTCTTGGACAAAGAGATGTAAGTCATAAGAAGATAACCCATGTGTAAAACAGCTTATGAAATTTTGTTTTTTTATTTGTTGATTACAATTATTGCAAAGAGTATTGAGGTAGGAGCCCGTTAAATGGTGATGATGTCAAACCTTTCGATTATTGGCAGTATATTCTTTGTGACAAATAGTACACTCCTGTGATTGTTGGTGATGAGAAAGTTGTTCAGGACTTAAAGGCTTCATGGGTAAATTTTGTTCTAATCTAGGAACGATATTTTCTAACTCTGTTTACAAACCTTTTAAAAATGCTGCGCTGGATTATCATCTCTATACAAATGAAGTTCCGTTGAGGTCCCATCCGACCAACAAATTTTGTAACAGTAGCTAGCCAATTCATGCCTCTGAATATTAGTTGATTTTTTTCCTCGAGGTTCACTAACAGGCTTCAAAAAACTTTCAAAATCTGCTACTATTACAACATCTGTTTTTAAAAATGAGGAGTCTGTTTTGAATTTAATAACTGAATCAGGAACAGGCATAATGACGCGAGTTGGTTCATGTTCTCGACAAAAATTTTCATGTTGCGTTAGTTTATGTTCATCTATAAAGTGGTATAAACAACGTCTGCAGAAATAATAACGATGTTCGTCACTAGTAACTTGACTCCTCACTAAACGAGAAAAATTTCTTATTGAACAGTAATGATGAGCAATCACTGTCCGAGATGTTGTTGCCGATGATGTTGATGCCGTTGTTGTTACCGTTTCGTTTTTCACACACAGTAAGTCTATGCTAGTTCCGTTAAATTGATGTTTGCTGACGTTAAAGGGGAAAGACTTTTTCATTTTCATAATCTATACCATACACGTTGACAGAAATTGGAGCATTAAAAACATTTCGTTGTAATACTTCTCAAATTTGGGAACGTCATGTAAGCTTACAGGAAAATTAATGTTATTATTCTCAAAAATGGGAAGTATTTCATGTGCATAAGGCTCATAGTGAGAAACTTGGTTAGCATTTTTCTTTGAATCAACAGGGTTAAGTTTAGCTAGCACAGCGTACAAAAGACATTTCTGATCTTCATTTTTAATGTTAAGAATAGCTCGTTTCTTATTAAAGAATTCTGGGAGATTAACATTACATCCTGCGGAAATTCTATTAAAATGATTCACTTGCACTTCAAGCTTATGGTGAGGAGTAGAGGATAAGGACCAGCCTGAACACTTAATTGCTCTCTCCTCCTGATTTATCTTTTATTTATCGAATATTTCTGAAATAGTATCTTCCACAACCGTTGATTTCAAAACTAGCATATTCCCGCTATGCACTGGAAAACACACTGTTTCTGCACCCTTCACAAAATCTGAAGTCAAAATAAAATTAATCTTCAGAACTGCACCACTCTCACTTATTCGGTTTTTCAAAAACTCGACACACTCATTTTCCACTTTAATCAGAAAACTGCGCCTATCACCACCACCACTATTAACAAGTTCATAGTCAGCACATGTCCTAAAAAAAGCGCTTCTCACTGGTTCACATGAATGTTTATTCTTCATATGTCGCTGAAAATTTTTCATGCTAACTTCATCCTTGCGCACTTGGCATGTTACCATGTCTAATTTACGTTTCTTTGCTGGCACTGTTTCTTCATCAATATCACTTTTGGAGGGTGGATGTTTACGTTTATTATGTCTCGCAAACTGCGCTTTTGCAATAGATTTACCACAAAGTTCGCACTGAATTTTCCCCATTTTTAGGGGGAGGGAAAACGAACTATATTTAATAAAAAAAATCTTGCACACTAATTTTTAATTGAAATTTTCTAACTCGAAATATAGTTCATGTACACAAAAAACACTTGTTCTCCATTGATCTTCAATAAATAATACCACAGACTGTTAGATTTTCACTTCCAACAATTTCCCCAGTTTTTTACTAACTTTGAAAGCACTAAAAACGTTTTGCAAGTAATAATTTAGCTTTAGTAATCAAATTCTCTTCGCGTAGCAAGCGATAAATAATCTAGTACACGTAACTTGGCAAAGAAGAGTAATCACTGCTGTTATAAAATCGACAAAGGTAGGTTTGCTTATAATCGACAAAAGTTTTCAATATCATGAGCGGATATAAAGACTATTAGTTACGAACGTCATGGATTTCAAGTGGCCAGGAAACGTGAACAATACATTTTATCTTCATAAATAGCTTATATCACAAAAAAACTGAGAGAATATCCGTTTTTATACTTTTGAATCTTTCAGTTTTATTCCCATTTGAAAAAGAATCAACAAGAGAGATTTATTATTCGTTTTTTCATAAAATCCCCTCTTTTATTCGCTGCTATACATTTATGACAGTCAAGAGGAATTATTCCTTTTTATCTCATGAATTATGCATAATACCAGGGAATAAATTGAAAATATTTTTTTATTTCGTGTCAGAATTTATTCAAACTTTTTGATTATTTATAGGTGTGATCTAGAAGTATTGAATAAACCAAGGTTGGGTTATGTAACTGGGGAGGTTTTAACACGCCAACACGCAGACACCCACCCACACATGTATGCATAAAAAGAGACGGCAGTATAAGTGACAAAACATTTTCAAATAAGGAATGTGTATGATAGGAATGTGTCCGGTGTTGCACACGCAACGAAGTATCACGAAAAGGCAGAGCAAATTCATACAAAATATTTATTTACAACAAGAGAGAAAGCTAGCAACACAATTTGATGTTATTTTTTTAAAACTTCACCTTTTTTTTACAGCAATAAGCAAGTTCATCGTGGCAGCAACAAATTTTCACGAGCATGTCTCATGTTAAATATAGCATTACAGTATTAACCTGATGTAAAGCGGCTGTTGAAGTACTTCTGATTGCACCAGTATAGGAAAACTAACAATTCATTACTTAGTTATAACATTATTCAATAAGTTAGCTGCATTATCAATAGATTAACACACACTAAGGTAGCAATAATGTTAATGAATGATGGTAATAGCAGCAATTAGCTGTGATATTAACAGATGGCGGTAGAGAGGTGATTAATTCCGATAGTTCACAAGAAAAATCAATAGACGGCCGTAGCGTAGCAGAGAAAAAAATATTAAATCCTACACAGATGGCGGAGGGAAGGTGGAGGGGAAGGTGGAGAGGAAGGTGGAGAGGAAGGTGGAGATTAAAGTGGAGGCGAAGGTGACATGTTAAATGGCGATAGTAATTAAATAATTCAAAAATAGCGGGTGAGTGAGGCGTAAGTGAGGCCTTAAACGGTAATTTACTAGTACCAATGTTATGTTGAACCGTTAAGGTCCCCATACTGGATATATATTTATATTTGTCGAATGTTGATTTTTTTCACTCGAACACAAAACTGCCGAAGATGGTTATTCCGCTTCCAATTGACCAAAGGAACGAAAGAGAAATCGATATAGGGAAGGTTGACGTAAAGACAACTTTAATGTTACATAAGAGAGATTTAGAATAAGGTTACATGACAATTTTCTAAGAATCTACGGTCGTTGAGAAATTCGGATTCGAGAATACATTTTGGACGGATTATGGTTGGATCAGCATCCAACAGCCAGCGTGACTGATTTTGATTTAAAAGTTCGACAGGCAAAATTATATTTAAATATAAAAAGTCCTCTGTAGTTTTTTCATCTGCTATTTGGGGAATACTTTTTTCATCAGGAATAGCTGCCATAATTGCGTCTTCTGTGCTCAGTGATTGTAAATTATCTGTCTCATCGATCCAGAGTCAATAATTGATCCAAGAAAATTTCGCCGCGGCAAATCAACAGTGGTAAAGAGTTTATTAACATTAGTCCAATACGCAAGCAAAGAAAATTAAACCTTTTATTTTGACAAAATGACTATCGAAACGTTCCAGAAGAAGGAACGAAGTCTTCGAGGTTGAACGGTAAAATGAATACAGAACATGTTATATTGGTTGAAATCCCTGTTTCCTGGTATATTAGCCATGTATCACCTTCGTCTGGCTATATGTCGCCTAAAGAATTTAGAGATGCAATTGTCAATAAAGTCTGTACTACTACTTTGTAAAGCTCAACACTATAATTAGGCGATTGCCTGTTGTGTTGTCACTAAATAAATAAATAAAACATAGGAAACCTGTAATTAGAGAACCAGCTTATCTTCTGTCTGTATTTATGATAGAGATCACTGCTGAAATAAATCACTAAACACCACTATGTCAGGGGAGTATATCGTATGGTGAACGATAGGAATGCCATTCTTCCTAACAAAGATTAATGGGCGGAACGTATTTGGGTGTTATTATGTTGCAGATGCCAGATTTACGAAACCCGCAGGTCAGGACTCACGTAGGTTACAGTGAAGGTCAAGTTAGCATCATCCCGTAAAAGTTCGTTATTTTAGTAAGTATTTGCAATACATAAAACTACAGAATCAAATAACATATTTACTTGTCATTTTTTACTGATGTAGATTTGTATCGATTGTACAACAGTTGCATTTATTTACTCCCCATGGCACCGTCGTCGAAATCTTGCTATAGTCTTGTTTCTGCTTAGCTATCTCCAAGTCTCTAGAAAAACTGCCTGCAGTATCCTTGTTCTACACGTTCTGTCATTCTGTCAGAATGGAACTGCGATAAGAAGAAACACATATCACTACACGCTGGATGCCTCCTGGATACTGAAGAAAGCCTGGATCACCTCACCCAATATGCATGTGTGTGAAGGATACCTCCACCCCATGTTATTATACAACCATAACTACTTTTATAAATAAAAAGTTCGGATAATTTTCATAAAAGTATTGTATCTATTTTGTTGAATCGCACGCTCTTTGTCTTTTGATGAGACCTTCCAACATTTTATACTTGATATGCAACAAACATTCTAGTGAACTGATCCAAGCATAAAGTAAGGAAATACCAAAGATTAAGATCTCTTCATTCATGTTCTCATTTTCCATCAGCTTTATCCTATCTGTTTGCGCTCGGTTTTCACCAAATAGGTAGCAAATGTATGAAAGAGAAATCCGAATTGAAGGGTAGAAGAAGTAGCTGTTAACGATGGTCAATATTGGTCTTTTACTCGCTATTGGTACTGTGATCTCCAGTCGATAGCGAAGCACGGATATTTGTGGAAGGCATTTCTAAACTTCATTCCTGGTCAGTGTGGTGTATTTTTCTGCAAACATCACTTGCGTCGGCCTAGCAATCAAGTTGATGCCCTATTTTAATTTTGTCACAAAGTAATGTTGTCTTCAATTTTGTTAGTAGTAAACAACGTAGTGTCACCATGGATACTGGAAATGTATATATAGGAAATATCCTCGTGTATGTCGTGGTATATGTGTCATTTTTTATCATTTGCTTCGATCTACGCCGAACGAAACTCCATTTAAAAATAAGGATTAGCGTTGAAGTGTGTTCATCCTTTCTAAATGCTGCTGCACGATATCGTAGCAGTCTTGCCTGCTAAAGTGAGGTTCATGAGTGACTGCAATTTTACCTTACCACGCTTATCAGATACAATTACATCTGAGTTGCAACATGGATTGATTGGATTGGATTCCTTTGTAGGAAGGATAGATATCAAAGTTAGGCTCTTTACGAATACGGCGTACTGACATATATTATTTGTCTGTCAATTTGTTTATGCAAATACCGGTGATGCTGCTGTATGATAAGAGTGTGTCAACTTAAGCTTGACATCAGCACACAAGTTGTCATTTTTTTTCTCTAAAGAAACGTACTAATAAACATTTTAGTACTCTACGTTTGGTTTCTTCACTATATACATATATACGCGCTGTACTCATATACTTTAAATATACTACAGCACAACAAAATATATAAGTGGCTATATTTTTACTGTATTAGATGTTTAACCACTTCTTGATGAAGGAAGCACTTCTTACAGGACCCTGTCGTCGGATCTACTCTTAATAGTTAGAGCGTACATAATTATTTAGGCAAATATGGTCCAAACCATAGTAATATTAGCATTTCCTAAAATATAATAATATTATGCAATTGTAATGCCACATTTTCTATGCATGCAATACCTTACATAATCCGTAAGAAATGCAATGAATGTATTTTAAGTATGATGGTTTTGCAATAGTCAACTGGTTATATAAAACCTATTAGCAGAATTTAGTACCAGGCGAACATATTAAGAGTTAATACGCCTGTTAAATTGCATGTGTCGTACTATTCGCCTTCTCCTTCCACTCCCAGAAGCGCCCGGTATTATGTAGATGTAAACGATTCAGGACATGATTATGTATGAGGGAGTATTTGAGTGACGTTTTAAAAAAAATATATATCCACATAAGCCTTTTGAGAAGAACTGTCTTTTAAATGACGATGATCTTTTTTTATAAAAATAATAATTATTGAAGCTTAGAAAGGTATAGATGAACATATTTCAAACGCAATGGTTTATTACCTTAATTTTCCTAGAATTTACTGATAAATTTTCCTATGTTATACAAAATTCGTCATCTGTTTCTCTTATTGTGAAAAATATGTCAATTTTCACTTTCTTACGTGTTGTCATTTCACAGAGATGTTCCAACATTCCAAAATACATTTTATGTGAAGTTATTATTTATATTTAACATTACTGAAGAGAAACTACAAATATTTTGCTTCGTCCTCTTGATAGCTTCTTTCTGAACAATTTGCAAATATATCTAGTCACTAGAAAATTATGCCTAAAGTTTCAGCAAACAAACGCAAGTCAGTTCTTATTTTCACAAACATTTCAGGATGAGAAATCACTGGCTAGTACGGAAATTCCGCCTGGAATTCAGAATCAATATTGTAACTATCATTCCGTATACACTCATTGAATACGTTCTGGTGAAGTATCTCAGCTTCCTCTGAATTTGTGTCTAAATATGGAGTGAGCTTCTTTTTATCAGTACGTTTCTTCTCACCCATTCGTTTCTCAGTTTAATCTTTAATGTTTTGGATATAGCTCATAAGGTCAAGTGTCTCACTCTGGTTTTCAGTGTTTCCACCCAAAATTGTGAGTACTGTATATTTTGTCTTCATATACACCTCAATTTGAGAAGCCGAAGTGCATGTATTTGGTTCATTTTAAATGGCAGCTATTTCGTCATTAGATTTGAGATGTAGTTTCTAGATAAAAATCCAATATTTGCCAAAGACTAAAAGATGTTTGCCGTACTTTTCTAGTACTTGGTTAGTACCAACAAATTATCAGCCCCAAGTGTGCCATGTTTAAATGTCAAGAAAATTACATTACCTGGTTAATCAAAATAGTCACTGTCTACAGCAGTATTGTTGCTATAGCTCAACCAACGATTGGATTCCGTGGTGAAAGAGGTCTACAGTCTCCGTTTCGAAGAAATTCTTAGCTGCAAGTTGCACTATCGATCATGAGGGAAGGTTTTCCTGCCAAAAAGTGATATTTTGCGGAGTGGAGAGTTTTTGGAACTTTGCTGGCCTAGTTTATTTTACATAACCTAGGCTATTTTCGCAAGTGGGGATGATAATTTGCATGTTGTTTATAAATTCTTAAATTACAATCACAGACAAGAGTGTACAATAAAATAAAATGTCCTGCTACCCTGTACTTACACAATTTCTTAATCTTCTATTTCTACTGAACTCGATGTTTCCTGCAAAATGCTAATTAATATTTATTATTATGCACATTTTACAGTCAGTTGCAGAAATGTTTCGCGCCGAACCTTACTTTTGTACCATACACCTGTTATATACATGTTTAATGCATCCTATATGATCTTGTACCTTTACCTGCCATGTGTCCTTTCTTGTATTATGTGTGTAGAAACCACGCTTGGCTCGAATGTACCCATTTTACCGCGCGGGTCTGCTGTGTCCCTTAAAGCAGCTACTTGATTAGATTTTATTAATCTTTTCTGTGTATCTTTACTTTCTTCCACCATTTTTGATCAGTGTACTTACCTATCTTACATTTAAATATAGATTAATTAGATTTGTCAAATGCAGAATTATTTTAGTATTCATTTTTAACATAGGGGATACAACCTGTGAAGAAAACGAATTTCGATGCCTTTCTGGAAGTTGCATACCAAATCACTTTGTTTGCAATGTAATTCCTGATTGTGAAGATGGAAGTGACGAGGCACCAACTCTGTGCGGTAAGTTGAAAACTAAAGTTAAATTTTTAGCCTTTCTATTTGGTATATGTTCCTGTGTTACACGGAACGAACTCTCTAACTTTAAAGTTCTTAAGTTATATGAACAGTTTCTCGTTATCCATTGTCGTCATTCGCAAGAGAGTCTCATCGCTACGGTAGGATCTACGGTCTAAACTTAATTCCGAGTCACTAAAATTGTTTCCACTGTAAATCAAACTAAGGACACCTTGACTACAAATTACGAAACATCACATCATACGCAGACATGACATATTTAATGTGGTGAGCATAATAAAAAGTATACATTATCTTATGAAAGTTAGAGTCCGAAATCCATGTTACCGAAATTTGTTTTATAAAATGTACAAGGACAAATTTTCTTGTAGTTAAATACAGATGATTACTTGAGGCTCGGCGACTGCATTAGATTATTCTAAAAGTGTCATCTGCTAAATGTGAACATTGTAGACCAATGGTAAGTTTATCAATTTTACATCAGATTCAAATGCTAAGAGATATTGTGGCGTACTTTTTTGAGTTAAGAAAGGACGTCACTCGGCGTGGACGTAAGATGTGAAATATTTAAGTATTGTTTTTTAGTTTTAGAGGTAGAGGCTATATTAGGTACGTAAACGTAGGGGCAGTTATTAAGCGACTAGAAAACTTTGATTAATATTTTCAATTATATTTAACTATATTTTTATATTTTATTTTAGCAAGGCAACAATTAAAATATGTAAATAAAAGTGGAAATACAACAAAAATAGAGAATAATTGATTAACTATTTATAGTTACTTAATTTTATTTTTATTTTTAACAGTGTCAAAGAGTTTCTGTTTCAATGTAAGTTTTTTAAGTTAAACAAATCAACAGTAATAGTTAATGAAAAAACATTTTATTTAGAGCTAATTTGAAAATTTATTATGAAGTTATTTTGGATGGAAGTATGAAATTATGATATTATGATTTTTTGAGTTATATTTTTTTTATTTGAAGATTTGATTTACATTTTTTTAAAGTTTTATTGGCTTGGATCTGAAGTTTTGAAACTAAGGAGTTTCTTGGCGTTTTTATGCGGCTTTGAACTAACATTGAAGGCTTTTGTTTTTATTGGGTCGTACTTTATGTTTGGTCGAAAAGTGCCGCTCCCAACAATAGGAAATTACGTTGCGTGTTTTACATTTTTATTACTATAAAGCACTATTATACTACTTTGACTTATTATATTTGGTTATTAAGGATAAGTAAAGGGAGTGGAAAACTAAGGATGATGTAAGCAATGTATGAATTGGTAGCGGTGTACGTGCTTAGTTTCGAATTAATTATGATCTTTTTTTTCGAATTTCAGTTATTTTGAGTTTTTGCAAGGTTACATTTATTAGTTATTTGTTGATTGTTTTTTGTTTTTGTTTTTGCTTTTTATGGAACCTAGGTTATTTGTTTTTAGATTCTAGCTGGAAACCTTTTTCGAAATAACATACATTTTTAATTATTTTTTTTGGTGCCCAAAAAAATCAATAAAAAAATTTTGGGAGTAAATTTCACGTGGGAATAGGTAAGATGTTTAACTTAATTAATTAGACGCCCCAGTATCAATGCCTGACGAAAATTCTCACTTGTCTCTCGCGGGATGGAAAGTTAAGGTGCTAGAACTCTCAAACAAACTGAAAGTAGATATCCTTCACTGAACTCAAATTGTATAAGCGTACAATTCAATATATTTTAACTTCGATTTTATTGGGTATACAATCAGTTTATTTGGTGATAGCTAGTAGTATTGAGCACAGCATTAATAAGTGTTCGTTAATACGATACATACAAGCAAATGTTAATTTCAAGTTATTTTTTTACAAAGTGTAAAAATTATATTTTTATCTACTAAGGGTCTCATGGATGTCAAGAATATGCATTTCTTTGTAATGATGGAACATGTATATGGAAGGAATATGTTTGTGATACTCGTGTACACTGCATTGACGGAAGCGATGAAGATACCGAGATGTGCAGTAAGTAAAAAGTGTATATTTACCAAACCTGAACAAACATAATTAAATAAAATGTATGTGACTATTCTTGAAACTAAAATTGTGATCTAAACAGAAACAAGATAAATTTAAACATGAAACATCCACTCTCTTTTGATACAAATTTTACAGCTTGCAACTTAAATCGGGTACTTAAAAAGTAAATCATATAAACATATCTACAAATTATATAAGAAATATTAAAGTATAATTTTTTATTGTATTGTACTAAATATGTAGATATTCGGGGTAATAATGTGATATCCTCGAGTGGCCAGTGTGGCCTGCATAAACTAAATAGTATTTTGCAAATATAGTTTCGTCCTCCTTCTCGAAATGCTTTTTCTCTTTTGGTGGCAACTATGTGAATATAATGCAGTGTTGCAAACTTCACCTTTATTCTAACTTAAACGCTGATAATAAAATTGTTTAGCATAAAATAATATTCGCAGCTTGAAGCTAGTTATTCTGTGCTTCGTGTATCATATTTTCTATTGCAACTGCATATTAATTACTCAAATGACTGAAGTAGAGGTAATGATCACACCGAAAACCAGATGAAATAATAACATTCAGCTTGTAATATCAACATCGTCTTACAAGTTTCTCACTCTACGTCTTAAGGAACTCGCAAGCTTATCGCTTCAGTAACAAACATACGCCATACTTGCAAGATTAACCCAAGTTTAATCACAAGAAACTACTCCTCGAATATATTTTGTAATATTGTCCTCCGAACGACTTCTTGGTTTTTCTTGCGGTCCAGTTGCTTTCGGTTTGTAACTACATTGAGAAAAATATGTGCGTTTCCTTCATTCTCTACATTGTCTCCCATGTTATCTCACGTATATTTAATTATTATCGTACCAGTGTGAACGTTTGTAAATTTGGGAAAATAAAGGGTTTGTCCTGTCTGTTTGTAGGTCCTCCTACTTGAATCTCTGGAACTACAAATTCGACAGAGTTGAACATATGCCACTGTCTTCGCCATGGTTTGAAATGGTGACGAAAATATTACTTTCACTCTGAAACTAACAGGTCCTCTTCATTTGAATATCTGGGAATGAGCTTGCCGAAAACGATATGCAGCATGATGCTATTTTCATTTTGAATTCGTGACAATCCAATAGAGGATTTTAAGATATACGATATGAAGCTCGTCCCTATGTTGTCGATATTTAAACTTTGGTCTCACGCCTTATAGCCATTTTCGAATTACAAGTGGTTTCCAAATTTTTATTTTATCCTGAATTACAAAATTAAATCTGTTTAATTCTTAAAATTTGAAATTTGCAACATTAAAACCAGTGATAAATTTGAAACCATTCGTTGCAACGGTAAAACGTAATAAATAATCCGAAAGAAAAGAGAAACATTTTGTACTCTTGCAAAACTTCTGTACGAGCCACCGTTTATAACTTAAATTCAAAAAATATATTTTTGTCCCAATTTTATTAAAATGTCGGTCAGTTCTCGTTTTCTAAACGGTGAAATGTAAGAGCCCTGTGGCCACAATGTCACCTTAAATTCATTTTTTAGGTCAGGTGTATTTTGTCAGTAGATTTCCTTGACTAAAACGAGTAATGAAGAATATTTAGAATTTCGATGCGGATATTTGGTATCCTCCATCACTTTGGTAAGGAAGGAAATGATACCAGGGACAATATTTTACTATCAAACTGCACATGGAATGTCATAAGGAAAACCACTATGAGAATAAAATATTTTTTTAATAAACCAAAATTGGACTTTGACGCCTCTCCCTCCTATGTTTGCATTGCTACGCTAGTGATCTATACCTCGTTTATTTAGGGAGCTATTTGAAAACAAAATAACCCACATTTATTGTTCTCCTACAATTACAGCAGAAGCTACCATTATTTTAAGAAAAGTCGGCAACGACTCAAAACATTAGCCGTCCTCGAAGCTTTACGCTACCATAGAGAAAACTGCCCAGGACTCAAAATGTCTACCCCTCTTGATTTACACTTGTTTAGAAATCTACTAGCAGCTTGTATGATATAAACCCAAATCAAAGTGATGGATTCAGAATTTTAACAACCTATTTCATCGGTTCGTTTTATATTACATGCGAAATTTTAGAAGAGAACGTAGGATCCCTATTCACATTATACGTTAACAATTTATATTACAAATATATTAATTTTTCTAATACTTAAGAAAACGAACACAAAGAAAACAAAAAAATCCAGTTTTTGTGTACAAAACAAATACTGTTGTATCGTAGCATTACTTATTTTTTTATTACTCAAAATGTATTTGTATCAAATGTTGAAATTTCTTCAAAAATTGCTAACAAATAATTTATTCTTAACGGAAATATAAGTGTTTATATATGTGTGTGTGCTGAGGGATGAAAATGCACAACTATGTGTTTAAAGCAAGGTTATTTCAAACCAACTGAAATCCACTACTGATTTCAATGTATTAAATAGTCCTTACTGAATTGAATTTAATGTAAGACCTTTACGCAAATTTCTGTCAGAGCGAATGGATGATGTTGGGAGTTATTGTGGAATGAAGAAAGTGGGAGGAAATGAGAGAACCCTGACGAAACCCACGCACACCGCGTGCGTTCACCACAAATTCACATGGCCCGAGCAGGAACCGAATCGAGGACTTCACGGATAGGAGGTGAACGCTCTACCACTGAGCGACGGCGGCTAAAAATAACTCTCATACTGTATGGAATTTCTTGTCATATGGTGTTCCCAAATTGATAGTAGAATTTTTGAGAGCTGAAAACTGTAACTAAAATGAACTAAAATATGTCAAAAAAATTTAATTCGTGGAACATTTCGTTTGGGAGATGTGCCATTATAAAGCAATTGCGATTATAAAATATGGAGTTACATAGGAAGGAAAGGAGACAGAGGTGATATTTTAGAAGGAAATCTGAGACGTAAAAACATGGTGAATTGTATTATTTCGAACTTAATTACGGTGTAAACACCTTTGAAAACACTCCATTCATCTTGTAAAGACGAAAGTAAAGTAGACGTTTCCTACATGTTGACCTTCCTTTGTAAAATGTACCTATGCAAGTAACGCCAAATCTTCTTTTCTTTGTAAAATTATTGCATTTTTTTTGTAATAGCCCAATTTCCATGGCTGTCTTGTGTAGCAAACACCACCTATTCCTGAATTTTACTTAAGTTGTTACTGGCTAAGGCATTTGAAAAGAAAGAAAAATTAACTTAGTAACTGGATCAGTGCCGCAAGATATTTAAATCAAAATTTTTAATTTAAATCAAAAAGTCGATTTTAATAAAAGATAAAAAAATAATTTAAATTAATAAACAAGAGCAAAAAAAACTTTATTTCTTTTTAATCCTGCCTTGAGAGAAATTTCGGTAGAAATTGTACTATTTTCTAGTGTTTTATGTGCAACACTATTACATCTAGACGTTGTCACATTACGGAGGATTTTAAATTATATGGTCATTTTACATACATTTTGTCCTTATTATTCTGGAGAAATTGTACAAATTTCTAGCCTTTTTTTTTTGCAACATTATACGCAAACGTTGGTAAACTTTGTTTTTATGTCGGGCAGTCTAGTAACTTTGGACTTCAGCCCGTCACGATTTGCTCTTTAGGCATTAAAATTCACACCCATACTCCTACCGAGACTGAAACTCGGGACCTTCGAGTCGTTGTCCTACCCGACAACATTATTAAGTCTAGAAATTTTGGCAATACGGATACTGTTAAACTATATGATCAGTTTATATATATTTTCCCCTTACTATTCTGGTTAAAATTAAAGAGATCACCGCTATTAACAGTAGTAATGAATGGAGACCATTACGTGTCATGTTGAAAGCTCGTGTGGCATGAGAAAATCACAGTATAATACTCTTACGAAAGCGGGTGCTTAGATATTCCTCTGGACCAACATGAAAGAAGGGGAAGGAGGAGAGAAGGAGAAACAGTCGGTCATGGACTGCACTGGTCTCCTTATGTCCAGACTCTATCATCAAGTAGATGGTGAAAATTACATTCACTACTGCACGAACGTCCTAATGGGAAGTAAAAACCCACCACTTGAATGCATTATAATCCTTACGCATAGACTATTATCACAAAGGGCATAGTGAAGCTTGCACTTAGATAGGACAAACGTACGGAAGGAAATACAAAACTCTAAGCCCGCATCGTATTATTAGGACGCTGCACTAAATAGCACTGAAATGTAGTGTTTCAGACTGTTTTTATGAGTACCGGTACCCATTTGGAAGGAATGCACGTATTCAGTGATGATTTGGGAAGTAGTACGTTTAACATTGTATTTGTGACAACATTTTCTGGCAAGTCGTCTGTACAGTATCCGTATCATGCCATTACGTTAGATGCCGTAATTTTTACGTCTATGAAACGGATACATACTTAGAAAACGCATATGTTCAGGACAAAAACATAGGGATTATTGATTAGGGAACGTTAAAATATGTGTAATAAGTCATTCCTTCCTCACTGTGTGACATTACTTCATGCATACAGATGCATTCAGTACGTGGAGAAAACATTATTTCTCAGAAAAGACTCCGTATTTAAATGTGACCATGTACTTCCTTCTACCTTTTGTAAGGCTATTACGTCATTATAGTACGTACTGAACTCAATATATGCAGGGTGATCCAAAACACTTGAACGGTCAATTTATCTTCAAAGAATGTATTTTCATAAATGTCCAATATTGGGATGGTTTAACATTTTTCAGGTTGCTGACATTTAAAACCTTGGAATTGGCCTGTTGGATTCAAAATTAAATTATACATTTTACATTCGAATAATCCTTTTGAGACATGAAGAACACAATTCTCCACCGTTTGCAAAGATAATATGCTACATCTATCTCCGCCGTGTCGAGAAAGAAATGAATTGTATTTTTCAATACGTATGGAATTATAAGAACTACAGCAATGGTATCTTGGCGCCTTTATACCACCAATGACACGAATATTGTTTGTTTTTTTCTGTCTAATGTAATATTAAATTAACAAGAGAGTATGGGCACCATTGTGAATCCACGTCTAGCAATCGGTATAATTTTCTGATGTGTTTCCTTCTATTTTCTGGATTTTACGTTACTTTCTAAGCTATGGGTTTCTTTACTAGACATTATAAATGCCAAGTCTGTAGTACGTTTAAATTGTACTATCATGGCCAAAATTATGTTCACATGACTTTGTTATACACGATTTTTCTCTAAGCCTACAAGATAGGCCACCCAACTAACGTTCAGTCGGCGGTGTGTGATTCTGAGAGAGTGTGAGCGAGCGAGCAAGGGTTGGAATTTTCTTTTCTTCAACAGAAAACATTATCACATGTCCTGGGTTCTGAAAAATATATTTATGATTTCTTGTAGTATGTAGCAAATAAAGAAAAACTTAGGAGAGTACCATTTCAAACAATAAAATAGGAAATTTAACACCATTTTTATTTTAGGTGGGCCACTAGTTGAAGTGTACTAAAAAGTTTAATGCAAATTGTCCAATAGAAAAGATCCTTATCGAACATGGAGAAACAAAAATGAATTTTAAAACCCATGGTTTCTTTCTTTTTTCTTTCTTAATGAATTCCATAGAACACTAACGTTATGTATGAAAGACAAGAGAAAAGGTCTGTTTCTATCAGTTCTTAAGAATAGGGCACGATGCTTCATAATTTCTAATATTATGTTGTCATTTACGTTATTTTGTATGCGCGTGCCTATGATATTGTGTGCGTGCATGTGATAAACATCGAAACGAGTATGCTTTCTTCCGAGCACCGTACCTTACTTGGTAGAACGTTGGTTTCGTATTCGGGAGGACCTCGGTTCGGTACCAGCGGCTGACTGACCTGACTTAGGTTTTCCCAGCGTTTTCCTCAGTCACGCTAGGCATATACTGGGATGGTACACTTCGCATCAAAAATATTGCGACAGCGAACGCCGTGCAGCTAGGTAACAAAAATGGCACCTTCTTATCCCATAATCATTTCTAGTAAACAGACCCCTTCTTTCTCCTTGCTTCATCTCGCCCATACTTTAGTATCGGCAAACACCATTAACATGTTTTTTTTAATAGACATGTATTAGTATCGATAAAATGAAAGCGAGCCGAATCAATATACATAAGTTGACCAAGGGAGAAATTTAAACATAAAATGAAACACTGAAACCGATGGATGTCTGTAAGACAGAGACAGAGATTTGAGAGAGAGAAGGGGAAATAGAAGAAGAAGAAGTACAGATAAAAAATATGGAATTTAAACGTAGTAAAAAATATTAAGTTCAGTTCCCACAGTATAAAGTTCAGTTCCCACAAATCAAATCTAACAGCAAGACAGAAGTGATTTTATATTTTTGCAGGGTTATTCGAATACATAAAGGGTGCTTCAAAAATTCATTAAATCACTTTCAAAATGCAGACCAAACTTGGTGGTCAGATTAAATACTTATGATTTCCAGTGAAACTCCAGAGTTTTGATACACATCTAGGATAATGTCAAATGTGTAACACACATTGTTTGTTTGCGCGGGGTTAGTCTGCAAATTCGGTGGGGTTTATTAAACATACTGGTTCGGAATACTTTGTAATCAAGGATGCTGCCAGGATTTTCAGATTGGGGGTGTAAAGTCAAAATTGGGAGGGTGGACGTAGAGTTTTGCACAGTTTCTATCAACTTTTGTCCGCAATATGTTAAAGTTGGGGGTAGTCTCGAGGTTTACCGCTGACATCCCCTACAGGGGCCGGGGTCTAGCGGAATCACTGATTGTAAAAAAAAACAGTAGATACTGTAGGCCATGCTGACCCATTGATTCGATTTATACTTGATAACCCGTAGGATGAAGGAGAGATTTTAATTATTTCATTCCGTTTGAACAGTGTTTCTTTCAGGGAAGACCAGGACCTGAGATGTGAACCCCTTCTCGCTCTTTCTTATCGTTCAGGATAAGCGATAGTGGGCTACTTCCGCTTTAGTAAGCCGCCATTTTAATTCCAGACCTGCGGGTAGACGCAAGTATTTTACGCTCTTTTTCACTATGATGCACTAAAACTGGATTCAACTTACTTTTGTAATACATGAAATGTAAACAATGAAACAGAGTAGTAGACATACATGCAACCAGATCACGTGGGAACATCGACATAAACAAATAACAATATGCTTTTAGTCAGTATTTCCATTTTGGAAGTTTCATACGAAATCCAGGTGGATCACAAGCTACAAAATGCAGGTTGCAGGATAAATTTGGGGGGGCGGTCTTATCATATTTTACTTCCTGCTTTGCACAGTTCCTGTGAGTGAGTGGTTAGTAAAGATCACTGCCTTATAATTAAGGGATCCTGGGCAGGAGTTTGCTTCAAATAATTTTACCAAGGGCTCGGAACAGAAGAGTTATAACTGTTGAACACAAGTTTCAGAACAAATCTATTCAATAAAGGGGTCGCGCAAGCCTCTCCAGCACAGCCCTGATCACGGGTTCAATTCTTGCTGGCGATACAAGTTGTTCGTAGTCCAAATTAAACTGTAGGTTCTATTCTTAGAACTTTATTTGCATCCAATGTACGGCTATTGCAAACCACCCTCGGTTCACCTTGCCCAGACGTTAGCGTCAGGACCTGCATTTGGGCAGAGCACCGATCATAATGAGGTTAAACACACGTAAATGATTTTCATGAGCCGAAGAGAATTTTACGGGGGAATGGGTGGCAGATTCCAGAGCGTCTCCCTGACTTCTTCATATATGGAAACGTTGTTCGTAGTTTGGTTTTCAACAACTTCTTAAATATTTAAGCAGAATTACGTTTTCAAAGATAAGGAAATTTTGCTTTCGCTCCATTCTAAAATGTCACACATGAAAACATCAATCAGCTTTGAAAGCAAAAGAAATGTCACATGTTGCCCTTTTGGTTAGCTATTTTGACTTCACAAAATTCCGCTTAAAGGATACTGTGTTACTGTCTAAAGATAAATCCTAAAATATAATTATTAGGCCCTATCATTATTGCCTATGAAACTTTCTGAAAACATAATGATCCAATAAAAAAATACTGTCCCGACGAAACCCAGTACAAATATGAGCGGGTGAACAAAAATACTCAGTATGCACCCTGAGCAGTGATTCCGCCAGACCCTCTTCCTGTGGGAATGTCACCCCAAAATCCACCAACTTTAAAAAAGTCTGTCAACAATCGATAGAAACCGTGCAAAATTTCAGTTAAACCGTCCCAATTTTCACTTTAACCCCCATCAAACTGAACATTCTAGCGGAATCCCCACCCCTAAGAAGAAAACCCTGGCTATGGGCCTGAGTCACTGGATCACAGGGAAATGTTACCTTGTTTTTCTGTTTTCTATATCTACATTTCACATCAAGTATTCAAATTTTCCGCACCCCAATCCGGGACATCGAATCGGAAAGTCATATTGGGCATCCTGAAACAAAGTACTATCAGAAACCCGAATTTACTGTAAGTTACTTTACTTTTAAAAAGTAATATATAATTTCCATACAAACTATTAAGTAGGTCCTACCATCTTGGTGCTAGAGTATAATTAACAGTGATTTTAGCGCAAAACATTGTAATATTTAATAAAATCATTCCCTCCTTTCGTTCATTTAGATTTTCTGGAAAAAAAATCGTGACTGTTAAGGAAAATATGGAACGCGTCGTCACGTTAATTTCGCAAAGTACGTAAATAGACTGAATTCAACTTTAATGTATAAAATACGTTTAAGAAGCAAAATATTATGTAATATATATCACATTCAAGTTCCTTTTAAGTTTAGTGAAAGAAAAAAAAACATCTGTTTTCTAGCCAGGGTTCGAATAACCGCAACTAAATATAAAGTGCTTCAGAAAAACACGCTCTAACGAATTACGCCACGAAAACCAACAAGGAATGGACCCACACAAAGTCCTCATATAGCAATGCGAATTGCACCAAGCGCTGACGTTAATTTTAAAATTTATTTACTTAAAATACAGTTTTCTATGATAAAACTAATTGAACTGTAGTGTGAAAAAGTATATATTCATTCTAGTATCATGTAATTGTATGTTTTACTTTACTTCTGAGTAACATCACTATCGTACTGTTAAATAATTAATCACAGAAATTCGGATGATTAAAGTTAACGGGAGCTTAAACAGACCGTTAACGTTAACCGATGTTTGAGAAACAGTCATTTCTCTTAATCAGACGTTAAATGCGCTTAACGGATTGTTAATTTTTTAACCAGCGTTGGTGAAACCGGCCGTTTGGCTTATAGAATTCGCAAGTTCATGGCCACAGTAACAAACGTTCGCCATTGGATTCTGTCCTGGGCAATATCAAGCCAGTTTTCATCACGAACACCTACTTCTCGAAGATCTCTTTTAATATTGTCCTCCCAAGGACGTCTCGGTCTCCCTAATGGCCCCCTACCATCCGGCCTTCCAACCAGGATAGAATATAATCTTCGTTTTTCCTCCATCCGAGCTACATGGCCTGCCCACCTTAGTCGTCGTGATTTCATTATTGTTACAACATCTGGTGAATCGTACAGTCCGTGGAGTTCTTCATTATGCAGTCTCCTCCACTCTCCAGTCATCTCGTCCCTTTTCGGCCCTCATATCTTTCTCAAAACCTTATTTTCAAATACACGTAATTTATGTTCATCTGCTAGGGTCGTACTCCAACTTTCGCAACCGTAA
>JAGDQP010009454.1:0-59059 GCA_022664845.1 Lepisma saccharinum | reverse complement strand
TATTATTTCTCACTCTACACTTCTGTCTATTTCTTCGTAGTTGTGAATAAAAAAGTTCCATTTATACATAACTATAACCTTTGTACATAACTATACTTTGTGACTTCAAATTATCAAAACTTAGTAATTAATATACATTATTATTATTATTATCGTTATTAATAACGCACTTAGAAATTTTACAAAATGTTAACTCCGTTTGATAAAATAGTGTGCGGAAAGGAGGGTAGGGACCTTTATCTGCAACATTGGACCTATCCCGATATTCAAATAGTGAAGCATTACAGCAGCTTCATTCCTAAATTACAACCATAGACTTCCCAACTCTTAAATATCCTCTACAAAAAAATGTTTGATTACTTTAGCTTCTAAAACAATATTTTCACTCACAAGTGAACCTATAGATGGTTCGGTGCTTTTTCGACCAAACTTGGCAGATAAGTAAGGTACATCAGGAACCACCTGGAAGAATGATTAAAAGGGCTTTCTTCCATAAAGACGGGTGCAGTGGCTAAAAGTTTGATTCAAAACAACAGAGTAATCCAAGTCTGAAAACAAGTTTATTTGCAAAACTCGCCATTAGTAATGACTGGGCGCCATTTATCCACTACCCATTAGTATGCATTATATTTTCACTTCTTGGACTGTTTACAAAAGAATATAGTATTTACAGACTTTCGAATCAGCTACACATATTAATATCACAGCTCATTATCTCTTTCAAAAATAAATGTGTGGTAAAAGTGACTTCAGCAATGTATGTCTTAAAATTATAACCCAGACTGATATATTACGTGACACACTTCTCATGTTTTTAAAAAATCGAGCAAGATTCAAGATCACGCCCATGACGAACTTACATTGGACAAAGTCCACGGCATTTGGACAGACCCGTTTCGAAATGGATGCCTCAAATAATATAATCGTATCTCCCAGAAATGAACTTGGAATAAAACTAAAATGTTTTCCTACTACCGAGCCAAAATTATCTTCGCTAATACGAAAGCACTCGTAACTATTTCACATTTAATACAAATATATTTATACTCAACTCTGTACGCATTGCAGTTGTCATCTGCTTCTTGGGGGACCCTGACTATGAATAATAATAGTACTTCCGGTGAATAGTCTCTGAAAACTAAACTCCTATGTGGAAAATAGATTCTCGCGATCTGGGGAGGGGGTTGAAATTTTGAAAATATCTCACGCTCTCATTTTTATGTAGAATAAATGTGTTCCTAGCGTAAACTTTCATGCAACATCGTTTGCTTACTTTTTAAGTAGATTTCGAAGGAAAATATACCTATTGAGATCGGTACGATATCTAAGTATATATTTATTAATATATAAATATATTTATTTATATATTAACACGTTAGCGGCCATAATTTTGAAGATATTTGAAACAAATTTTTATATGTTGTTTCTAGGTTTAATAGCTCGGTTAAGTTCGTTAATGAGCAAAATCGGTCTCCATCTTGGATCCAAAATGGCCGCCGAATCCATTGTTGTATAGAATACACAGCCTAAACCGCTGGGGCTATTGAAATCAAATTTGGGATAAAGGTGAAACATCACTGTTTGATTACGAAAATGTTACATAATGAATTCAAGGACGCCATCTTGGATCCAAAATGACGGAAGCAAGAAATCTATTTTCCATATCGTTTGAGCTAGAGATACGAAATTTGGTATAAAGGTGTATTGTCAATAGTAGTTCAAGAACATATTACGAAATGTTAAAAAAATCGCCATCTTGGATCCAAAATGGCCGCCGAGCCCATTGTTGTATAGAATACACAGCCTAAACGGCTGCAGCTAGAAATATCAAATTTGGTAACACGGTGCATTATCGCTTGTATGTTACTAAAATATTACACTATGTATCCAAAGACACCATCTTGGATCCAAAATGGCGGACCTAAAAAAACATTTTCCAAACCATTTGAACTAGTGGAACAAAATTCGGCATAAAGGTGCATTATGACGAGTAGTTTAGGGAAATATTACAACATTTGGGAATAGTCGACATCTTGGAGCCAGAATGGCCGCCCCAAAAGCCCAAAATCCCATTTTGCACATCGTTTGAGCTGGATAAATGAAATTTTCCTTGAAGTTGTACCATCACAAGTGGGTCACGACAATATAAAAAAAAACTTTCAAAAAGTCGTCAACTTTGATCCAAAATAGCCGCCCCAAAAGCCCAATTTTCAAATCATTGAAGGTAGAGAAACGAAATTTTCTTTGAAGATGTATGACCAAGAGTAGATTACAATAAATGGGGCAAACCTCCCCTTTGGGGGCGCATCCCCCCGTGGGAGGTGCAGATGGACACCATGGTGGTGCAGTGCTCAGGGAGATTTGGGTTAAGATAAACGAGGCGCATCCTCTCAAAAGCACTGAAGTTGGGGCGAATCCCCTACGGTGGTCTGGGGGCAGCGCTCCCAGCTAAACAAAGCGAGTATATATATATATATATATATATATATATATATATATATATACGTTTTGTGGGGTATCGTTGAACAGCTCTTGATGAATAATCAAGAAACCTATAAATAGCTTCTCGATAGTGCTCATATAAGGCGAGATTTGAATTTTTGAAAATAAAAATAAAACTTCGAGATGTACCTTAGCTTGTAGGCCTACCGAAAGGGATTTTGTTTGCTAATCTCAGATTTCAGCAGGAAGAGCTATGAATCTTTATACAACCACTCTGTCTGTCGATCGAAAACTGTCAACTGAGGAACCACTAATTCTAAGAAGTTGTTGAGGTGTCGTTGGAAACATCTGAGCAACACAAGTTCAAACCCGTATAGGTATTACACATTCCAGGAACATCGCCAGAGATAGGGGGATAATTTATAACCTAAGAACTACTGTAGGTAGAAAGGTAATTAAGATCTCGTTGGAAAGGTCTGAGAGAGACGAGTTCAAACTTGTATCATTCGTCCATATCGTAGGGGGTTCTCGAGTTACGGGGTGCAATTTTCCACTTACGACTTACTAGGACTAAGAATTTGGTTGAGGAATCGTCGGAAAGGTCTCGATGAGACAAAAGGTCGAAAGGTGAGCTGTTCGGAGTATCGAAATTAGGATGCTCGAAAGAAAAAGCAGTACCGATCATGTATATCGGACCGTGGAGAAATTTAAACTAAAGAACTACTAGGGCTACTTAAGTGGATGAGGTATCGTTTTAAAGGTATCAACGAGACAAGTTCAAACCTGCATCCGTCTATCCATGTACAAGTTTTAACTGTCGACTGACTTAAATTATAGGACAGAACAGAGGTTTACTTTCTCCTTAGTAACCAATGGGGAGAACTGATGTTAGTGATCAGTTCTAAAACCTTGCGGTAGCGCATGTGAACAAATCCCCCGAATTGGCTTCGCCTCATTTGTTTCAGTATCATTATCAAAACTCAATTTTATAATATTCTACAATTTGTCTATGTATTTATTTAACATAATTTTAATGGAACTTAGTGTCCATACTACACACTGCAAAATAGTGGGTAGAAAATGCCAATTTTGTACCCACAATTTTTGAGAGGCAGTGGCAAACACAGGGTTGGGTTTAGAGGGGTGGTTATTTGTCTCCTAGTTCTTTGGAGGGAACAGATTAATAATAAAAAAGAGGATGGTAAAATATGAATTCCTGTGCCCATCACTGATTCTCAGAAGTAGTAAGTACATTATACAGCCTATGTTTCAGAGGCAGTGACCAGGACAGGATTTATGCATAGCCCCACTAGGCCATGGTCTAGGGGCGCAACTTTCTCAGCGGCGCACTTTACAGGGAAAACAATAAATAGAATTTGCTATTTAAGACGCGAGACGAAAACAATATTTAGGAAAACAAACATTAAGAGAGAGTGTCAAACACTGTCACCTTTGAACAGCCTGATCCCCTCGTAAATAACTGACTTCATGTAATTTAAAGTTAGATTGATTTACATTAGAAATAGTACAATATATTAGGAATATTATTTATTTCAATTTTTGTCTCTGTACACACCAACAATCATTATTAGACACTCTTTTCTTTAGTTTACAGTGGTTTCTGGTGTCCTCAAATCTTCCAACGTTAGTTTAGCTCATTTTCCAATCGCATAAAATGATGAAATTTTGCACAGTGACGTAAGACTGGTAACAACACAATATACCATTGTTACTTTTATATATTTATATATATTTATTTAATTTAAAAGCATATTTAAATTTTTAATACTACGCATAAATACTAGCCTGCAACGATTTGGCGTTTGACTGATTGCAGAACATTTTAGGATTTGGGTAAAAAAATAACTTTTTAAGACATACTTTTCTTAAACAATTCGTACTGAAAAGTGAAAAAAAAATGTTTATGCATGAGTTTTAAAACGAAAAGCATGGGTTCACCAATTGAAGAATTTACAAAGTGACTGTATATGAGAGGGTGCTGCTTCATTCTTTTATTTTTAGTCATGCATAAACAAAACTATCCTTTACTTTTAATTCTTTTAAATTATCCTTTATTTGTTTAAGAAAAGTATGTCTTTAATTTGTTTTTAATTTTTAGTCTATGTCACAAATAGGGCGTCGCTGCCATTTATACCTCTGCTAATGGTAAAGAAATACTTTGTGTTAAGTATGCATGAAGCCGTTTTTTAAGCTAATTTTTGTATATGAGGAAAACTAAAGTGTCTTTTCTCGTCCGCAATGGACCGTTCGTTCGAATCTCCTGGTGCCAATCGTCCTGACTGACATTTCCCTTTAGTTTCCTTCAGTTTTACCCAGACAAACGCCAGAATGGTACCTTAATTAAGATACCGGCCGCTACCTTCCCATATCCTATCCTGGTCTGATCCAAAGATGGAGTTAAAGACGTTACAAATTTTAAAAATATCTTAACGTGTCTTTTATGACAGAAGAAATATTTTCTCCCTAACTTGACTTTATATCTTCAGGAGATGAATATTCCCGGAGTTGGTGTTTAAAATGTAAAGAGCTGCCCACATATTCAACGAAGCTAATGGGTTTGTAGTGTAGCTTTTGTCCATTCCAAGAGATTTTTAAAACTTTGAACTTGCTAGTTCTTAGGGGTTACGTATTGGCGGGTGGACCGATATACTGACTAACAAGTACCGGTACATAGCACAGTTCAATTCTGTAAATCTACGTTTCTTTTCTCGTACATAAAGAGAAGTGGCAAACAGGATGAATCAATAAATGCTAAATAGCGAGACGAAAATATGATGACCTTACGATTCTTTAATTTACTTTAAAGTGCTTTTGTATGTCCTTATATGATATAAGTGTATTGTGTGCTTTGTTTGTGTTTTGTAATGGAATTGTAATTTTTTGATTTTTTATACTTTGTAAATGTATTTAGGAAATTTTAGTATTTTGTATTGTAATCGTTAAGTTTTAGATTTTTTTTTTAATTTTATATATATCTAGAAAACTTTAAAGTTTTATACAGTAATTTTAATTTTTTTAATTTTTTCCTCTAGAATATTTTATAAATCTATTTAAGAAATTTTAGTGTTTTGTACTGTATGTTAATTTTTAGATTTTTTCGTCTTAAAATGTTAGAAAAAGCAGAATCCAAAACTGGCTGAAGCTAGAATTCTTCTTAAAGCTGCATAATAGCCGTGAACGAAATGTAATAACAATATTGTAAATAATAAAATTGAAAAATACTTTTATTACGTTTCGTTCAGTGTAATTACCATATTTTCTAGAAGTAGCCTACAGTAATTTAATTAAAATTGCTCATTGTATTTAATTAAATTATCTTATTATTATAATATTATTGAAACGTATTATGTAAATAAGCACATTACCAGAGTTAAATAATTATTTCCTCGTTATTATTATTAAATGGCTATAAGGCGGAGGAGAGTCATTTGTCATCATGTGAGGGTAGGAAGGGGAGAAGTTCTGAAGGGGGAGAGGCGGGGGACGCTGGAAGTCATGGCCCTATGGCGCCTAGATGTATAAATCCGGCCCTTGCAGTGACGAGCACAGAAATTCATAATTTACCATCGTTTTTTTTATTATACTCTTCCCTCCCAAGAACTGGGAGTCAAATAAACGCCCCTTTAAACTCAGCCCTGGGTTTGCCACTGCCTCTCAAAAATGGTACATAATTGGCATTTTGTACCCACTATTGTAAGGTACTGTTTTTCAAGGCAAAATTTGTCAACAACAATGGACATTTCCGGTACTATTTTTTATTGCATTAAAAAGCTGCTCAACGAAACTTTGCAAGACACTTTCTTTTGTTTCTGTGTTCTATATATCAGGATATATAAAGTCTTATTTCCAATAGTGCTGTTACTGCCCATACAATTCATTTTATCTTTACCTTATTTCCAAACAGTCCCATTCGTGCGCAAATCGACGGCCGCCATGTTATGACGTAAACAATCTGGAGACGGCTTGTCATTGAACTAAAGGCAAGTTACTAGTTTTTTAGTTTGTATTGCTAATAACCGAAAGTATAAATAGATGAAAAGAAATTGTGCAAGTGCTGCATAGTTTCTTTGTTCATTAACACGTCAACAAGTGTTCCTAACAAAATATTTGTTACCCTGCCAGGAAATGAAACGCGAGAAAGTGCTTGACTGCTTGCAGTGCGGAGGGGTGTAAATAGCATCAGCTGTGTACGTTACCGTCATCCATATTCACTTCTATTTCATTTAGATTTATCTTAGGATCCTCCTTGAATCGTATTAACCACCTGAATAAACCTGGTTTCACAGCTCATATTTGAATCGGATTTAAACTGCAACGATTAGCGTTGGGTTCAAGGTATCATACTCGGCATTTTAACAAGTCTTTACACGCATTACGTCATGAAGTTATTAATGTATACGATATGATGGCATAACACGTTTCAATGAATTTTGAGCACACAAAACAAATTACAAATAAAGAAAGAACCAACATGACATTTTTGAACTATCCCAACTTGCGATAAATTTATCTCTAGTTATTGAAAAATTCTCGTCTTCTTATTTCTCCCGCAGTGACACTGTCCTCTATTACCTGTGTGGTGAACTCTGCAAGGGAGTTTGAACAGCGAGACACTCTCGTGAATAAGAAAGATTTAACCAATGACCTATATCTAGAAGCGATACTGGAATGACAGCTGCCATGAATATATGAAGCCAGGTAGTGGAGAGGACACTTAATCTCTTTTGTCCACTTCCAATCTAAACCCATACGAACCAACATTTATGGTTCAAACTGAGTTATTTTATGCTTGATATTTCTGTGCATCCCGTTTGTTATTTATGTCTTAATTCTTGCAAAAACAAAAAAATATATATATATATATGCAGTATTCTTTATTATATGCAGAGTACGGTATACTATTATCTTAATAACTCAGGAATTAAGACTGATTTGTTTTAAAAAAAAAGGCCACATCGCGATAATAAGAGTATAAAACTGAGTTAAAACTGATTCGCCTATATTGAATTAGACTGGAACTAGACATAGGAGTTTAAATAAAGAGTACAGGAAAAAAATAATCAGTCACATTCTGAAATGTGTGAGAAAACACACATTTTAAGGTATAAGCACTTGAATTTATATTAATGTTTGGCCTTTAGGCACTTTGGTGTAGGCCGTTAATGTGGTAGAGGGCAAAAATAAATTTAAATTCAAGTGCTTAAGACTTTAAATGTGTGTTTTCTTACAACTTTCAAAATGTGACTTTGATTGTGTTTCCTGTACTCTTCAAATATTTGCTCAGGCGTCTATCTTTGAACACTAAGCAGTCACTCCAGTATCGTTAAGTAGAGTTAGATGTTTTCAACATACCGAGAGAGAAAGAATGTAAGGAACAAAAATTTAAGTTGAAACTATTGCACTGAAGTTACTATTCCGTTTCTTAGAAGTAAAATCAAACATGTTTCTCCATAGGGATCACCCTTCTGTAAAAGAACAAGAGATTGAAAAATATACGCGTTAACAATTTACGCCACATTGAGAGCACGTCAAACACGGCATAAAATAGCGATAAGAAGCACTGCAAAGTGAGAATACCATGGCATTCATTTCAGACATTTCTGTAAATAAAAGCAGGTAGGTACTATTTGCTGTTTTAATTTGTTCAAGTGTGTTGTGTCATAGTATATATTAATTATTTGGTTAAGTGATTATGTGAATATCCTTTCTTTCTCATGTTTTTTGTCTTCGAAAGAAACGTACGCAGTACGACACATATAACTATTGAACTACTACAAACTGATTACGCCAAACCAATCAGAAGACGAGTTTGGTTGAATAACGTAGGAGGTGGAATTTTTCAGTATTTCATGCTACACTTCTACGTAACGAGAAACCGTAGAGTTAAGATAACAAAAACATGATATATTTTTTAATCTGATGTACACAATCAAATTGTTAAATATATCAGGACGGTGAAAAAGGTAATGTTCATTAAAGTGTGGTTTCTTAGAGCAAATATTAGCCAGAATCATGAAATGCTGGATTAAAGCGACAGAGTTTGCATATTTCTTCTATATCCTCAGTACAATCAATTTGTTGAGAGGTGCTCGATTTTTGGCTCCGCCATCTTGAAATACGACGCCTTTTTTTCTTCAAGGTTTTACGATTTTTCTTCAAAATTTGCTGAGTATCTCCCCAGTGGTTGCGTTTACAGCAACAAATGTTCAACTATCTTATTTACCATTAAAGTTCCTACAACTTGAGCCTAATAATGATTTTATAACTTTTATAGTTTTCGAGATACAAGCTTTTAAAACTTTTTTTTTTTTTTTAAATTTCGACTTTTCTTCGAAAGTCGCTGTTTATCTCCCCAATGTTTGAGTTTACAGCAAAAAGTGTTCAAATACCTTATTTACCATAAACTTCCCTACAATTTGAGCCCAGTACCGTTTTTCTAGCTTTTAAATGTTTTGAGATACAAGCTTTCAAAATATGATTATTTTTCTTGGTAAAATTCTACTTTTCTTCAAAAGGCGCTAATTATCTCCCCAATGATTGAGTTTACAGCAAAAAGTGTTCAATTAAGTTTTATTTCAAATTAAATTTCCTAAAATTTGAGTGTAGTATTGCTTTTGTAATTTTAATTGTTTTCGAGATACAAGCTTTCAAAATGTTGACATTTTATAGGTTGATATATGAACGCGTAATACCGGTAGTTTGTTGGGTTTTGTTAAATATACCCAGTGCAGTTTTTGTCCGAACGCGGATGTGAGTCCAAACCGTGGCTGTGTGTTCCTTCAGGTTGCGTTCGTAACGGATGGCGTGAAGATCGATCCGCTATATTATTTTCTGACAATATATGACATCGTACAAAATTATTGACACAGGTATACAAATAATGAACAATAGGTATCAGGTAGTTTTCATGACAAATACGTCGATTCATAGAATACACTAGAGCGATGTTGTCGGACATAATAAGCACTTGCTTATGATAAATGAGAACGGCCGCCACAGCTAAGGCAAGAAACTAGACGACAAAGACAGGATATGCTTGAGAGAAGCGAGCCACAAAAAGTTGGTGGTATTCAGACAGAAACCATTTTTCATAAATTGGCCTCAGAGACTGTTTCTACCACATTTCCATAGCCGCTTATACACACCAATTCTTCGGTATTAAATGTGGCAAGAGATACTTTCGTTTTAAGAGGTTACCAATGGGATGGGCATTATGGTCATTAATAATGCAAACGGCCATCCGAAAAGTATTAAACTTCTTCCTCAGTGATATGTGCACATATCTTGTATATTATGATGACATACTCCTTTACGGATCAGTGTAACAAGTGAATCGTGTAGTGTCCATACTATGCAACTCTACATTTGCAGTTAATATTAAGAAAATTGTATTAATGCCTACCAAGGAATTTGTTTACCTAGGAGTTAAAGTGTCAACAATAAATATGCCAGTGTCTATTTTGCCTAAGTATCTTCATATTTTGCGCTTTGCCCCAACACTATTTTCGATAGCCTCTTCCCGTCTTCGAATAGTCATCGCTGGCAACATCAGTTGGGCCGATTTGCTTACATCGTTGAGCTTCCCGCTAGTGTCTGCTCTCACCGAAAATATCTTTCCTCAGTGGACAATGCTTCTACTTAAGGGAACTTTATCAGTGCCTTGTGATTTGTTTCAACACGACTTTGTCCGTATTAATGTGTTTGTGGATGACACCCCTAGGTCCAAGGCAGTTGTGTTGGAAGATGGTACCGAACATGTTTGGCTCTTTTTTCTCAAGCATATTCTGTATTTGTCACAGGGTTCCTTCCTTTCCGCAGCTGTGGCGGCTCTTCTCGTATCCTAAACAAGTGCTTATTATGTGCGACAACATTGCTGTAGTGTATTCTATGAATCGACGTATTTGCTATCTAAATTACCTGATACCTATTGCTCACTACTTGTATACCTGTGTCAATAGTTTTGTACTGTCATGTATTGTCAGAAAATAATAAAGCGGATCGAGCTTCACGCCGTCCGTTCCGGACGCCATTTGAAGGGACCCACAGCTAATGGGATCCCGGTGGGAGGAGCATGGGTTGTGATATCCCTTGATCACCTGTCGGAGTCTCAGTTGAGCTGTTGATCTCATCAGAGCTGAAGCAGCGCGAGCGTGCGGTTCGGATTGATTCAGGCGGCAAATTTCGTATAGTTCTTGATTTAAATATTTGTTACCGTACACAAAATCACTGAGAAGCTATCTAGCGAACGTCGACAAAAATAACGATAAAATCATAATCTATAAAAAAAAATCTAACCTTTAATATTTTATATCACGTAAAATATTGCGGCATTGTACTCAAATAGTACAAAATTTAATTTTAAATAAAACTTAATCGTACACTTTTTGCTGTAAACTCTGCTATTGGGGAGATCATCAGCGACTTTTGAAGAAAAGTCGAAAATTTACAAAACAAAATAAGTCAAATTTTGAAAGCTTGTATCTCAATAACTATGAAAGCTACTGAAGGGATATTGGGATCGAACTGTAGGGAAAATTATGGAAAATAAGATATTTGAACATTTTCCGCTGTAAACTCAACCACTGGGGAGATATTCAGCGATTTGTTTAAGAAAAGGCGAAAAAAAACCGTTGAATAAAATAAAGATAGCGACGTATTTCAAGATGGGGGGCTCGAAAATCAGACACCTCCCTACACATTGATTGTACTGAGGGTATAGAAAAACTATGCAAAATCTGTCGCGATCTTAATCCAGTCTGTCACGATGTTTTTGCTAAGTCGTTACGCAATGAGAGCAGAAGAAAGAATTTGGAAATAAATAGGCCATGGTCTTATTCTGGTGTGACCGAATGAAACCAGAGAAAACTTTAGTCAAAATTACTGTCAAATTGATCTAAGCTCAAAACTTTCCGAAAAGGAAGCAGATGTTTTACCAATTGAACAAAAACTGCTCAGCAAAGTAATGTTTAAAGAAAAGGAAGATTTTTTTAAAAAGGATCATTTTTAAAAGTTAAAACAAGAGTTGAGTGTAAAGTACAGAACACCAGTAATATTTATGGTAGAGTTCATGAGAAATTTTGTTGTAAAGGACAGACACTCCTTCCTCTTTCATTGTAGCCTTTTGTTTGTCTCCAGCAAACTGAGCACACTAGTCAGTAGCGAAGGAAAGCTTAGAGTGCCCTTTCTAAATAACATAACTCCACCTAAAAACCTAACCGGTGAATTTCTGACCTCAAAACGTGATAAAATATGTAACTATAATTTGTTGAAGTCCGGTTAGTTTTCGATACATCGAGGTTCTAACTCGGAGCCTAAACTTAACTTGTAGCTATGGCAAATAAAATGTTTCTCCTGTGAGGTATGTAATTCAAAGACTTAGGTCACAATACTGAAACTTAGGAAAAATACATTATGCTAGTAATAATGTAAACAGCTCATGAATGGTATCAATTTGATTCGAATATAAAACCAACATTGGTTTTAAAATAATTTAATATAATACATGATTAGTCCATATCTCTCTGAGCTGAAGAGTGATTCTGCAATTGTGTAATGTCTTTATTGATATGATATACAAGGAATGTCTGAAAAGTATCCGACCATATTTTTCTGACGAAACTAGTGAACGTTGGATGCTAATACTGCACACGGTGGGGGAGGTATTCTTCATGCGCATGCCTGCTGAATGTAGTGATCCTCGCTTGCTTCAACATCCATTAAGCATCGAATGTGTAGTGTGTGCCTGGGCAGAAGGACAGAATGTGCGGAACAACAATACTGCATCCAATTTAGCAGGAACTTGGAGATTGTCAAGCAGAAACATTAAGCAGATTCAATAAAATTTTATCTCTGCATTCATCCTGAAACTGAAAAGAAACAGGCCTCTCCATTCATCCTGATTCTACCCTTTCCTTTTTGTCTCATATTGTCTATCTTCATTAATATTTTAAAAGTATAGGATTACGCTTCTTTCTCTTGCGCTCTTTCTCATAAGCATACCTTCTATTGTTGCTTCCTTTAAGTGTGCAATTTCTGCACAGTCAATGTTCTAACGAGTTTCTCTTTTTTATTGTCTCCAGCATTGTTCGTCTATCGTCTATTCTCTTCAGCACTTCTTCATTTTTTATCTCTTATACTGAGGTGATTTTTTATATTCTTCTCCATTTCAAAGGCTTCCAAATGTATTCCTTCAATCTTTCGTATAGTCCAAGTTTCTGCTTCGTACATTACGATACTCCATACAAAGCAATTAATTAATTTCATCTTAATTCTTTTGTTCAACGATCCGCAGAACCTTTCTTTTTTCTAGTAAACACCTATTGCATCATATCTATTCTCACCTTGATCTCTTTGTCGCATTTCAAATTCTCACTTATAAAAATGGTCAACTTAAAATGATATTTTTTCCTATCACAGAATAATAAAATTGGAATATGTTATCGATAATTATCAAAACCATTTATCGTGGTAATGTCTCATATTGTCTCCTACAGTGGTATGGACATGTAATGAGGAGAACAAATGACTGTGTGGTTAGAAGATAAATGGAAATGGAGGGCAAGAGAGGTAGAGGGAGGCCAAGGAGGAAATGGACGGATAGGGTTAAGAAGGATCTCGGGGAGAAAGGTTTGTTAGGGGAAAAAGTTCAGAACAGGGCTTTGTGGAGAAGATTTATCAGAAACGTCGACCCTACGTTGGTGGGAGAAGACGGAAAGAAAGAATATCTCATGTTGTCCACTAAATATGTTTGTAGACAAGACACAAAATCTTTTTTTTTAATAAACGCATTTGCTTGTGTTTTTTTTCCTCCACATTTAGCCTAAGGAATAATAGGAATATCTATCAGTCACTGGTTTGGTACTTTAGTTGTGTGAATTCACTCATTCGCGCATTTCGTTTTTACTGTCTCCTTATCATTATCGCTTTATTTCTTGTTCTACACCCTTTTCCTCACGAATAAACAGTTTGTAGAAAGGCATAAATGTTAAGAATTTCTTACTATTCAATTGTCTAACATAAAGTTGCAAGTATTACATTCATGACGTAAATAAAACATAAACCAAGCAATTTTAATTTTTAACGCTGGTTTTAGTCGGAGAGGAAATCCCAGTTTTCTTATTTGTTTCGTTAGTTCAAAGATGTCGTACTCCATTTCGCGTTTGAATACTCCAATAATATAAACTAACAACATACAAGTGCACAGAGTCTTTATTCTTTAAGATTTGCTGCCTAATTTTGAAAGGAAGTAATTAAATCATCCTCTAATTAAATTTAAAGATAGCTTATTAGATGTATGTAAGCTAACACAACACGTAGTTAGAAACGGAAGATAGAACCTAAAAGTTTAACACAGAGAAAGTGTGAATTTGTATATTTATTCTTTAGGAAGCCCTTTAGTGCTGTAGAATATGTCTTCTTCACTCTTATATGGTTCATTTTATAGAGAAAGTTTGCGTAAACACATTCACCCAGCTCGTTTCCACAACTCAGATCATAATGGCGTATCCATTTGCAGGGAACAGCACTGAATCTTCCTGAACGTGGCAGTACCAGTACTGATCCTCTGATGTGGCGCGGAAGCTTTTAAATGGATGTGCTCTATTGCCTATTTGTTCGCCATTTGCTACCATTTCCTTACACATCCAATCACAAATATCCTCTGTGCATGAGTGGTAACGCTCACTGCCTTGTGATCAAGGGATCCCGAGTTCGATTCCTAGTGGGGATACAAGGGAGGGAGGGAGGGAGGGATATCATGACGGTTTCATTTAGAAGTTTCGAGCTTTGTGAGCCCATGCCTTCTATGTGAGGTTTATGACGTTGTTGGTATATGAAATTTTGCGAAAAGCAACTGTCGCTTTCGCAATATATCTGAATTTATAATTACTTTGTGATGCTTTACAAGGTGTTGTTTACTTAGCGAAGGTAAGATGGTTAACTATAAGCAGTCAGGCTAGATGGTAAAAGTTCCAACAAGAAAATGAAAAATATATGAAGTGATTAAGGTTAAATGGGATGGGGCATTCGGTGAGTGAATCTTGGTGGTATGGTCGTTCCAAGGTTATGGAGAACTTTATGTGTGGATTGCGACATTCTATGCCAGAATAATCTGCAGTGAGTGTCCAATACATCTTTGAGCATAGGCAGTTCCAGGTCTTCGTGAAGCTGTGCTATGCTAGTGTCACGAGAATGTCCGGTGATGAATCTGGCAGCTTTGTTTTGTACACGTTGGAGTAGTAAGTGATGCGATTTTGCTGCATGGTTCCAGGCTGGTGCTGCGTATATGAGTTGGGACCTGATCATCATTAGATAAACGTGCAACCTCGCTTTCAAAGAGAGTCCATTACTATTGTTTAGTAGTGGAAATAAATATCCAGTGCGTTGCGTGGATTTAGCTGCGATGTTTGTAATGTGTTGTTTGAAGAGAAGTCCAATACACTTGGACTGTATTGTAGCTGTGTTCCAAAGAGTGATAATTTGTGCGGAGGTAATGTTCTTCGTTTTGTGAAGTGTACCACAGTAGTTTTTTCAGCATTTAATTTTAAGCGCCATTTTGTAGTCCAATCCTCAATTGAGTTTAGGGGTTTGGAACCGACGTTAAATTGTAGGTTCCGTCCTTAGAAGCTTAGCCGCTCGTTTAGGACGATAATAACAATTGAATCAACCAATCACAATTTGAATGGATTATATTCAGTCTTCATTTTCATTTGCTATATTAGGAAGATTGGTTATTTTGTAGTCCAAACACTGAAGCGTAGATTGATCTCTATGGTTACGAATGTTGTTATTTCGCATTATATTACATCGTGTTGTTAATATTTACCCGCGGACTCATGTACATAAAAACCTAATAATACCTTAAAGTTCTTTTGTGTTCATGATGACATTGGATAATGTATTGTTTAGATAAATTGATAATTGTAACGTTCTAATTATTGTTTTTTGTAAAACCGTTCTGCAATCAAAAAGCGGATTCAATAGCAGGGGTCAGTAATTACTGCACCACCATTTAAAGTTTTAATTATGTCCTTTTACCCACAAGCCAAAAGTGACCATTATTGCCAGCTTTGATTGAATACAAATGTATAAATGTTTCAATGGAGTAACGTGTGTGCGTTTAATTGGCAAGCGATCTGTTTATGGGTAAGTTTAGGCAGGGGAGTCAAAGAGCAGCTTATACAGCGTTTGCAGCTAAATTCGCTGTACTAGAAACAAAATCATATAATTTCCAAAGAAATGAGTTTAACCTTTGATGGAAAATTTCCATGGTGTTAGTAGCAATGTATAAAGTTCCCGAAACAATCAGTAAATCTGACGTTTATGCAGTAAGTTTAAACCCCAATGTTTCACTGAAATAACTTGTAGGTCGACCACCCTTATATCTTTCTCATCTATTATGAGACTACATATTTTGTATATCGTGACGGATTACTTCATCGTCGCGTACAGACTCAGTAGAGGTGTTTAAGTCGTTATAGCTGGACAGTATTAGTAAAATTGGACAATTGCGATAATTTCGAATCAGTAGCTATCATAGTGACGGTTAGTCGTTCGGTAATTGTATCGGTAGTCACCATTTTCTTTTAACCATTACAGACGAATTACAGGTACGTTCTTGACACAGGTTTCTTGCATTACTCACTCGTCTCAGGTGTTAATAATATTGCTTTGAATACCATTTTAAGACCGATAATCGTGCTTATATTTTCATGTGTTATTATGAATATACCTTGAATTATGCTGAGATTGGAGGTCCTTAATGTTTCTTCACGCATGTTTTCATTTAATGCGTAATGTTACGTTGTTTCAGTTCATCTTTTTTTCTTACCTTAAAATCTATTGTCAAATACACCTCGAACTTCTTATCTTACCGCCATTAAAACATGTACATATATGCAGCGGAGTTGAAGTCATAGTTAATAGGTGTCAGCACAGTCATTTTGTTTTGTAATTCATTTATATATTTCCGGAAGATTTTCCGAAAAAACGATCTATGACAAAAGAAATCAGTTACATATTCTAAAGCTACGTTTCCAACCATTTTCAAATACAAACGAAATAGCTATAAGAAAATTCTAGTATGCACAGCAACGTGCAGAGGATTTTCTGCTGGTGAAAAGCATAAAAAACTACACCTAACAATACCATTATATCTTAACCCATTCTTACAAAATGATTATAATTATGTTATTATTATTTGTTTCACTTATTTCAATGACGTAGGCAATCATTACCAGACAACTGGTTACTCTTTAACCAGCGTTAGAGTTGATAACCGTTGTTTAAATTTGAAAATTTAAAGATTGACACTGTGGCATTTCTTTTCAGATTACTCTCCCTGAAAAAAAAGGAATGAGGAAGATAGTGAGTGACTAGGACCTTTCTTGAGTTACTATCTCGGAATTTGTTTGGTAAACCTGGGACTCTATTTGAGCACCCCGAGTCAGGATTTCCGGCACTCGCAATCGAAGACGCGTGACACCTAACTCCAATTTAATATCCGCAACATCAACCTCTGTGTTACAGAATAGAGCAGAGGACAGTCAGTTTGTCTGAATTGAGTTTCGTTACTCTTCTGTGAATCTTTTCTTTCCTTCTCTCTCTTTATCTCACTTTCTTTCTTTCTTTCTTTCTTTCTTTATCTCCCTCTTTCTTTATTTCTTACTTGTTCTTTCTCTCTGTCTTTCTTTCTCTCTCTTTTTCTCTATTCTCTTTGTCTCTTTCTCTCTCTTTTTCTCTATTCTCTTTTTCTCTCTCTCTTTCTCTTCCTCTCTTCCTTTTTAATCTCATTACTTTTCTTTCATTCTCTCTTTCTTTCTCTCTCTTTCTCTTCCTTTATTTCTTTCTTTCTCTTTCCTTCTTTCTCTCACTCTTTCTTTATTTCTTACTTGCTATTTCTCTCTGTCTTTCTTTTTCTCTCTCTTTCTCTCCCTCTCTTTCTTTTCTCTCTCACTATTTTTATTTCTCTTTCTATCTTTCTTTCTCTCTCGTTCTCTTTCTTTATTTATCTCTTTCTTTCATTCTCTTTCTCTCTCTATCTTTCTCTTTCTTTATCTATTTCTCTCTCTCTTTCTTTCTTTCTCTCACTCTTTCTTTATTTCTTACTTGCTCTTTCTCTCTGTCTTTCTTTCTCTCTATCTTTCTCTATTCTCTTTCTCTCTCTTTCTCTCCCCTTTTCTTTCTCTCTTTCTTTTGTCTCTCACTATTTTTATTTCTCTCTCGTTCTCTTTATTTCGCTTTCTTTCTCTTTCTCTATCTTTCTCTTTCTTTCCTTCTTTCTGTTTCTCTCTCTTTTCCTGACTATTTTTCTTTCTTTCTTTTTCTTACTAGTTTTCTTTCTTTCTCTTTATATCTTTCTCTTTCTTTCTCCTTCTGTCTCTTTCTCTTTCGCTCCCTCTTTCGTTCTTTCTTTCTCTCTTTGTTTCTTTTTATCTCTTTCTTTCTCTCTCTTTCTCTCACTGTTTCTCTTTCTCTCACTCTTTATTCCTTTATTTATTTCTCGTGATACACGTACTTATTGTGTGTATACATATTTCTTTCTTGTATTTAAAGGGTTGTAGAATGTAGTGAATGAATACAAATATTATTATTTCATTTTAATAGTAGTAATGTCTAATAAACGACAAAAAAAAAACACAAATCAGTCATTTAAAAAAAATATACATAGTGTTATATATTAAAGCTGCTGCGCATTGAAAAGTGTAAACTTTGTTCCGTTTGCACTCAAAAATACATTTTTTCTCGTAACTGATATACAACTTCATGGTATATGTGCGTTAACGCACATAGAATAGAATACCTCATAAACATCTTATCAAAGAAACTCTCTGAATTGTTTTTGTAAAACAAATTCGTTGGTCATAATTAATTCCACACAAACCGGCGAGGTTCTAGAGACCTGGATGAGAAAATGTACAGGTCTCGGAATTGTACATTTCTTCCGATATGATATTACGTTACTATTTGAGTTTAAATTATAATGTCTTAGAAATTATTAAAGTGCTCAAAATGAAACTTTGGCAGCGTAAAACAGAACCGCATTGCTATATGTGAAACCATGTTGATAACTCGGTATAAAATTAATTATCTTTAAATATCACTATAGATATTAATAATTACATTTATTAATGTTAGTTGTAGTGAGAAACAAAATAGTGAGTTTGATAGCACAAAGTGCAGCAAACTTTGAAAGATACACGAGCTGGAAATGCACAATTCTGGGAATATATATGTTGACACAGCTTGATAAATTAATTCCCAAAATAAAAAAAAAATATGAACCGTAATGAAGCATGCAGTAATTAATTAAATCAATATCGTATACATGTTGCATTTCTCAGCTTCGACAGTAAATGGTCTGTATATTTTGTATATATAAATGTACTACTTTTTTAAAAATATTTGATAAACTAATGAAGACCTACGTGATAATATACTATACATGTTCCTCTTCGATGTGTCTTTTTTTAGTTAGCTCCCTCCTGAAGGGCTACACCCTGTATGTGGGACGGGAATTTGATCATAATTTAGGCTCTAAGTTAGATTTACTTTCAATCTGGATTATTATGCGTTTACCCACATAATCATTATATTAGGTGGATATTTGCACAATTTATATTATAATCAAGTATGATGGGGAAGTTCACTTGACAGGACAACACTTTGGCACACAGTAGACGAATGAATGAATTTCTTCTGATCTAGGGGCTACTCTAGATCTTGGTGAGGACAGATGAGCCCTTGCGTTCCACATGGTTACAGTGAAATATTTGAAGGCGCTACATGGTGAGGTATGTTTTGTATGCTGAGGTCTGCTATGAGTGCTCCGTCGAGATGATTTGGTGGTATTGTGAACTACCACCGCAACGTGCAAAGTATTTTCTGCTGGTGACAACATAAAAAACTACACATAACAATACTGTTATATCTTAATCCATTGTTAGAAAATCGGTAAAGAGTAGAAACAGGGGAGTTAAAACGTGTCTGTTAGGAACGGGTTGTTGTTGCTGATGTGTGATAATGTCATGTAAGAGAAGGTGATGTGTTTCAAGTCGTTGGGTCATGTACTTGGTTCGAAGTGTTCGTATATGGAGTAATAGATGAGGGAAGATGATGCGTTCATAGCGTTCTTGTGTAGGACTGGGAAGTTTTATGCGATAAACTAGCCGAAGTGCGTGTAGTTCCATAACTTAAAATTTGTAATATATGTGGTCGTCGGCTGAAATCTATGCTGTATGTCTGAATGTGAGGCTAGCTCGGAGCAAGAATTTATAGGTAGTTAAGAGGGTTTTAGGTTTAAGGCCCCAGGTGGTTCCAGTCAGGGATTTCAAGAGATTCAAACGAGAGGTTGCTTTGGTTACTATCTTCTGTAGATGGGGTCGCCAGGTCAAATGATGATCGAATATGACTGTTAGGTAGGTAGCTTGTCTGAAAGGAATAATTGATTGTTGCCGTACTGTGAGTGCTAGTTTTGATGTATTGCAATGTATGCGGGAACGGTGTTTGGGTGGAAGAAATACCATGGCTTGTGTTTTTTTTGCAGATGCAATGGTAAGGCCCTACTTACTACACCAGTTTGTGAAGGTTTAGATGACGGTGTTCATGGTAGTATTTACGTGTTGGACTATTTTACTGAGTGCTAGGAAGGCTGTGTCATCGGCATACTTAAAAATATGGATATTTTGTGGCAGTGGAGGGAGGTCGGCAACGAAAAGGAGATATAGGATTGGGGATAGCGCGGATCCTTTAGGCACACCGCAATTTAGGAAAATTGGGTGAAATGTACTGGTGTTGATAGTTACGTATGTTAGTCAGTCAGTTAGAAAGTGGAAGATGAAACTGAGGTATGTTATGGGAAGGTGAAAGGATCGGAGTTTATGGAGAAGGGCTGGATGACAAACTTCGTCGAAGTCTTTTTCGAGATCAAAGAGGACTATATAGGATGGTTTCGAGGTATTGCAGTGGTTGAATATCGTATTGCTGAGGCGGAAGAGCTGATCGTTTATACTGAAGGAAGGGCAGAATCCGGCTTGATGGATAGGAAGTTGATAGTGGTGTACCAGGTGTGCGTGGAGTCTGGTAACTATGCTTTTTTCTAGTATTTTACTGAAAGTCGAAGGTAGTTGGACGGGACGATAAGATACAGTGTGGACGGGTTTGTTAGGTATAAGGAAGATGAGACCTTGTGAAGTTTGCCAAGGTAATGGGAAAACCCCGTGCGGAGAATGAATCCGTGTATATACTGTATGTGCAAGGAGCTGTATCAGTTGGAGTGGTGCTTCCTTGAAGTGACGGTAGGATATTTTGTCAGGTCCAGGCACTGTTTGTTTTTTGCATGCAAGTGTGTGTTATTAGTGTAGCAAGTGGGTGATCAGTGAGGGTGTGTGCTAGGTTCTTTTGGAGGTGTGGAGATGCTAGATTTAGGCGTTCGGCTCGGTGTCGGTAATGTGGATTGATGGGTGAAGTGGAAGTAAAAATGGATTGGAGATAGTCTGCTAAAGTATTGGCTTTCTCTTCGTCTGTGTGTATTGCCTAATCGTATTGTAATATGGGATATGTTGTTTTTGTGTACTTTCCTGTAAGAGCGTCAAAGCTTTTCCAGTATTTTGTTGGATGTGTGATGTCGGCTAGCTTTGTACATGTTTTAACCCACAGACTGAGTTTGTATGCTTTAATGTAATCATACTTGGCACGTTGAAATTTTCTCTGTAGTCTAAGGGAGGTAGGGTTACGTGTTATTGTCGTTTGATTGTGATTAGTGGGATGTATTGTGGAGGGAGGTTGGATCGATATGGATGTGTAGTGGAGGTAGGGATATGGTTGTTGAATGCATGATGTATAACGTTTGTGATGTGTTCAATCTTAAAGTACATTTCGTCTTCTGTGGAAGAGTGTTCTAGGTTGGTAACGTTGCTTTGAATTTGATTTCTATAAGCATCCTAGTTTGCTAGGTCAAATCTAAGAGATTTATTTGGGGTGGATGATGGGAGTATTAGGATTTGGTCGAAGGAGGTGTACTGTAATCTGCACAGATATATGATCTCTACCAAGAGGGTCTAAGGCTACAATATAGCAGTGATTGTATATATTTGTGGATGTAATGACAATGTCTGGTATTAGAGATAGGACAAGTGTAATTTGGTATATGACGTAAGGTGTCTGTGGTTTGTTGTGTAATGAAGTTTTGAAAAACTGTTTTCTTTCTTTCGGATCGACTATGTATGTTGATGTCAGCCATGATGATGTAAAATCGGAAATTATTTGAAATGTATGTGAAGGAGTTTAGGTGGTAGCCAAAGTAAGGTACTTTTGCTTGTAGTACAGGGTAACCAAAAATATACTTGGAAATATTTTTCCGTTTTTACGTCCAAGTAATTATGCGCACACAGAGAGTAAACGAAATGACGCACGTGTCTGTCAAGCGATCGGAAGTTAGTCTGACCATCAACCTTCAGTAATACAGGAACGATGCGCACATACAGCAGTCATATCTCGTCCAGGGTAAAAAAGAAATGGAGGTATCGAAGCAGCTTGTTCGCGTGTGTTTGTTATATGACTTTAAAGTGGGCCTGTCAGCTGCAGTATCAATTCGCCGCGTATGCCAGGTATTTGGTGAGCATGCCATGAGCGAACGCACGGCCTGGCATTGGTTCCAGAAATGCCGCTCGGGGGATGTGAGCTTTGCTGATGAATCTCGAAGTGGACGACCACATGTGTTGGATGACGAGGCCCTGAAAGCAGCCATTGAGGACAGTAAATCCGCTGAAACATTCAGACTGCACCCACATAGGATAGATAAGTCAGACAGGTTAAGCAAGTGTGTACTCCCACACATTAACGGCAGCCAACAAGGAACAACGACTGACAACCGGCTCGCTCACTCGACACCTGAACACACCCATATTTGATCGCTTGCTCACTGGTGACGAAAATTGGATCCCCTATGACACTCCAAAGAGTACCAGATATTGGTTGTCACCACGTGACCCTGTTCCTTACACCTCAAGACCACCTCTGCACCCACGAAAGGTTCTCTGTATGGTGGACTTGTCACCAAGTGATGCATTACGAGCTCGTTCCACCTGGTCAGACCATAAATGCTGACCTCTACTCACAGCAGTTGCAAAGGGTTCACCGTGCATTGCGGCAGAAGGAGCCGGCATTTGTGAATCGCAAGGGTGTACTGTTCTTCCACGACAATGCCAAGCCACATGTGGCAAAGAGGGCCCGGGAGACCCTTCAGCAACTTGGCTGGGAGACACAGAGCCATGAACAGATTCATTGTACGTTACGCCAAGGGATTACCACATATTTCATTGCACCTCCGTGTGAGATTCTTCGCCAATGAGAGAGACCTGCGGAACACACTCACTGAATTCTTTGCCTCGAAGACCGTCAACTTTTATCACCAGAGTAATGTGCAGCTGCAGGAACGTTTTGCAAAAGTTGTTGCAAGCTGATGAAGCCTACTTCAAAACCTAAAGGTACGTACCGTCCAATGTATTGCTCTTTGTTTATCACTGCTCTAGAACGGCAAAAACGTTTTTATTACCTTGTATAAGTAAGAATAAGGTGTTCCGGTAGGGTTTGCAGTGAAGGTGAAAAATGCCGAAAAGCTGTTGTGTGGGAGAAGCCAATGGCTGCACCCTTATTCGATCGTAGTGCTGGTGCATTGATATTGTGTCTTATGAGAGTGTAGCCCGGCATTTTACATTGCATTTTCGATGTGAGGAAGGTTTCATTTAGTATGAAGGCATTGATTTTTTGTACTACAAGAAGTGAGGTTTATGGATAGGGAGAGAAGGAATGTTTAAAAACAGAAAATTTAGTGATTTGATTAGATGGATTTCCTGGTTGCTTTAGTCTCTTTGTTCTTGTGCTAGTGTATTGGTATGTGCATAAGGTCCAGAATAGGTTGCATGTAAGCTAACGTTGAGAGTGGTTTTCGTTACGTGTTGTAATTGCTGTAGGATGCGATTGCGCTGGAATGGATGTATGTACTGAAGCGTGACGGTAATGAAGATCAAGAATTGTATCGATAGTGATGTATGGTTGTGCTGAGGTTATGGTTGAATGTTTGGTTCTGTTGTGCGAATGGGTACATTTAGTTCGGGTTTGCTTGGTTCCGGTTCAGGTCTGGCTTTACACTTGTAACTTAGCCTCGGATGCTTGTCTTGGCAGGTGTTACATGTTGGAGGCTATTTGAGGTTAGGGCAAGTTTTGGTTGAATGTGGATCAGTGCAGTAACCACATTTAATTTTGTTCGTGCATTGCGGTGTATGATGTGTTGTAGACTTGACATTTTAACGGAAGAGGAGGGGTGAATGTGACGGTTCAATTCGATATCTCAATTTTATATATGTTCGCGCCGTTGAAAAGATCGTATGTGTGTTTTTTTTTGTTACGTGTGAGAACTTTGATACGTAAGCATTTTTGTACAAAATAGTCCATGTGTCACTAATTTATTTATTATTTAGGCCATACATATAAATTTTCAATGATAGCAGAGAAAGGAATTCGCAAAGATGGCTAGTTAACAGTGAATCATACATGATAAAGAATACTTTATAGGGTTCACAAGCAGTTATCAGCTAAAGGATTAAGTGGCTGATTAATGATGTCCTCTAGCGATCATTTCTGAGGTAGAAATTGCGAATGTAACGGTCAAGCTCTTTGTATAACTACTAAATTGGTAGTCGACTAGTGACCGGAAGAAAGCCGCAAAGAGAATGGTGTGTAGCAGGACTGAAACATACGTGAAGTCAAAGTTTCCGCCAAGATTTTCAGTTTTTGGGGGGTGTAAAATCAAAATTGGGAGAGTAAGTGGAGTTTTGCATGGTTTATATTGATTCTTCACAGCACAAATTTTAAAAAGTTGTGCGTGTTGTCGAGATTGTGGAGAGTGACACTCCCACAGGGGTGTGACGAAATCACTGTATGAAGTACTCAAGTCATTAGACTATGAGGGTTGGTGAATTAACGGTAGAATGTTTATTTCCTCTTTCATGTCAAAAATCATAACACAGCATAGCGTTGCGAACATGATAGCGATTATATCAAGCAACAAGGTCGTTATAAACTTGTTGGTGAAGATTATGATTTACTGCGAGAATTGTAGCATGACACAATATTGTTCTTGAACTTTATGCCATTTGAAATGTATTGTGTTGGGTTTAGTTATTTTGATTACTATGCGTGAAGTTATTGAAGTACTACCTACAAACAATAACATATTTGAAACATTCTGGCATAAATTTCTCGAAGAGTCATTCACTATGAGATGAGTAATAGGAGCCGAAGCGTGCGCAGCACGTGTCGTTTGATTCCTGCTAGTGCACGGTCCCGACAGCGTTCCTGTGAATATGCCTATGAATGCTTCTCCCTGCAGCATCAATAAATATTTCCTCTTCACCAAAAATAAATCTCGGCGCTAAGTCGGATATGATAAGCGTGCACATATGGAGTGCAGATTCTCTGAACTTAATCAGCCTAAGACACTTTTAGGGCCATCTTCCATGCCTTCCTCCGAATTGATGAAGTTTCTAATCAACGTACCTCCTATGACTTTTTTAGGGACATCTTCCATACCTTCCTCTATGGACACTGATGGTTTTCGTCTCCCTAAGAATCCTGTTAAATCTCAGACAACTGAGCATCAAACACCAGGTGTTGCCACTGCCAATCCATTTCAATTGCTTGTTTCTGCATCTTCTGATGACTATCATGCTGCTAAGTCTTTGCCAGTCCAGAAAACGCTACCAAAACCGCCAACTATTTACAATACATGGCATTACCAATAAGTATAATTTTACCCGTATACTTTCTGCCACATTAGCTGTTCAGTCTCGTATACGCCATTCCTCCGACCATAAACGTCTTTAACTCGACAATCAAGCTGATTTTGACAAACTCATTGCCTATTGTCAACAAATGAAAGTTCAATATGCTGCAGACATCCCCCCAAAATATCGGCCCTACCAAACTGTCATCCGGAAGCTGCCTCTTGCCACTGCAACTCAGGATATTCAGCAAGAATTTATTGATATACAATTTCCTGTAATCTATGGTCATCAGTTGTCTCGCTGTGACCAGGTCATTCACCAGAAGATCCCTTTAACTATATTTTTGGTAATGTTACGTAAGACCTTCAGCAGCCAGCAATTATATAATCTAGAATTTCTTTGTTAGTATCGTATTGGCATTGAGCTGTACATATCTCAAAGTTTCTTACAGTGTTACCGCTGTCAACGCTACATCCATTTTCAATTTACCTGTCATTTAGACCCTCGATGTGTGAAGTGTGCTGGAGACACCATTACTGCCGAGTGTGAGAAGGAGGATCGTAATGAGACGGCCACATGTGCTTGTGGAAAGAATCACCCAGCCAACTACAGGGACTGTCCCATTTTTCAAAAGATGAAAACTAGCTGCATTGGTAATGCAACTCCCAAGAAGACAATCACACCTGGTATTGTTATCGCAAGAGATCCTGTCACTAGACATTCGACTTCTGCATCCTATGCTGGCGATTCCAATCGAACTCAGTCCACTAAGAAGCCGACTTCTAATTTTCTGACATTATTTCAAGAATTCTTGCCTCATATTCAAGCTCTGTATTTTTAAACTACGATGGCCACACTTCAGGCTGGACTTCCCATGCTTTAAGAAGCAGAAGATACTCCTACACTACTAATGGCAATTTTGCAACTTGTTATAAATACGGTATCTTCCAAAAGAACAAGCAATAAATTAAGATTGAGCATAAACTCATGAAAGTATTAATTTACAATCACTTTCTGATGAAATAATTTTCCATCTGCTTTGCCTTCATTGATCCAACATCAATTGAAGGCCTGAATTGAAAATCGCCCAAAGTCCACCGGAGTATATTTTTCAGTAAGAACGAAAAATAGTCCAAGGTTTTCGTATGTTATCCTATTCAGCGAAAATTATTTTGTATTGAAAAAGGGTATCTGTGGTTGGATTAGGATGTAATATTTGTACAAGTGGATAGCCCTTGGAACATAGATAGCGATGAACAGAAAAATATGCAAATACGAAAAAAATGGACTTGGGATGTTTTGCAATTCAGGTTTTCAATTGTGATTCAAGTTCATTTACCGCTGTAAGTTATCCATCTCCCCTTCCTCCTCTTCCTTAAGTCTTTCCTCCTCTAATCTTTTTTCTTCCATTCTTCTTAATTCATAACAAACTAAGAGCTGCTTGCGTCCTTCATTCAATCAAGTATCTTTATTCACCATGCCAATGTTTCATTTCCTTTAGAAGGCATGGACTACGGTCCGAAACTTCTACTGCTGCAAATTAGTCACGAACCTATCTGTCTCTGTCTGTCATTCATTATACTGTAAATATTGTTGACTCTTCTGACACACAGCTTGGTTTTTAAGTGTATTTCAAACAATGAACCCATATATATATATGTAAAAAGAACACGCTGTTTAGTGATTCTACCGCCACCATCCTGTGGGGAGTGTCACTACCTCAAATTCTCGAGCTCAGCTCTCCCCAACTTAACATTTTTAGGTTCAAAAATAGATAGAAACCGTGAAAAAAGTCCACTTACACCATTCCAATTTTGACTTACTTTTCACCCCGCAAACTGAAAACCCTGGCGAAATCTCTGACGTTGTTGCTTGTCTTTTAGGTAGTTTGCCGTGGGTGGCAAAACTAAAGTATGATCTTCATACACAAGATCGTATTTTGACCACAGAAGCCAAGGGATGCAAGTAACATTGAAGAATAAAACCATTCAAGGTCATTTTTATATATACTCGAAAAATATGTGAGATAAAACTGTAACTTTTTTTTTACAAATACGTCCATGTATGAAACATGACAATTTTATGTCACATATTTTTCGAATTGTATATAAAGATATTATTTCAAACATTTTCGTTCTTTAATATGACTTGTGTCCATTGGTTTCTGGACTTCTCGTATAATGCATTTTATCCTATGTCTACAATTCCTGTTGCCATGGAAAACAGGAAAAATCTAGTCGAGACGTGTTTATGGTTATGACGTTTTTTGTGTTGTAACGAGCAACCAACATGTTTTTAGCTTTCAAGCAACAGTATTAAAGAGTCTGAAAGCGAACAGGTACATTGTGCTGCTTGAAACATATACATGAAGTATGAAGTCAACAATAGTAGTGAAGTTGTGTCACCATTGTTGGAAAGCGGATGACGTACCATTGACTAAGAGGAAATTGAAATGGGCTTTGGAGATGAAACAGAGACGCCAACAGACGACGAGGCAATATCAGAAAGGCAGGAGAGTCACATTAGAAGTTGACATGCAAACTGCCAGAAGAATTCTTGGTGGATATGGGCAAAGAAACCAAGGGAAGAGGACGGTAATTTAGAACCTCCAGGCCTGACCATTAACTCTGTTCCTAGACTAAGCGTCTGCACTGGAGTGTCTGAAAATAAACAAGACTGTTCATAAACAAGGATTTTAAATTTAAACTTTTCGTCATAGAAAGCTCTTCAACGATAGTTCAATGAAGAAATGTACGAACACTTTCTTCAAATACATCTTAAAATGCGATTATTCAAGATTAAGCAATTAGTCTTTGTTCACTGCAATTAACTAAGCACATTGATGAGATAAATCAGTTGAATTTCAAGGCATTCGAAATATGATTTTCAAGATTGTTTTGCGGAAAGTATCCCACGAAGTTAGCAAATTGTATTTCCAGAAATTCATCGGTTTGTGAAGGAAAGGGGGAACAGATTTGTGCGAAATATCTACGGCTTAATTCGAGTACATTGAACACAAAATAAAAAATGTAGGCCTACTGTGTTATTCCGTAAGGGAGCAAGCATTTCCTACACTACTTCAGTATGATTATATCTAACGGTACGTGTTCTAATAACGTGCTCAAATATGTCATACATTTTCCGACTGAATTAAAGAAATAGATTAACTTACTGTTATACCGCAATTACAATAGATTAAATCGCAATTCATTGATGTCACATACGCTTATGTTGCCTCGTACTCCTGACTACTTTTGCTTTACATCAATACATACATGCTAAAGAGCATGAGTTGAACAATCCTTAAAATATTACTAAGGAATCGAGTCTTTTAGTGTGCCAAATATTTTTCTTTAATTTACTTATTTTATTATTATTTTTTTAAAATTATGTATGCAAAATTACTTGTAGGATGACGATAGATGGAACAATCTATCTCTGCTTCTGGAAATGAATTATCAACATTAAAAGTAACATTTTTTACTCGCCTTTTTCCACGCTTTCTTGTAATATATCTTTTTCTTACGCAGTTGGTAGCGTGCGTTCATTTGTTCTTAGGTGAATCTAACATTCAAAGTGTAAACTTAAGTTTTGCTATCGTTATATTTAGCTGTTCATATAAAGAAAAGTGTTTTCGTTTGTAGAATAAAATCATACATCTAAAGTTAGTTCATTTTCCATATTTAGTTGTTTCAAACGTTTCTTGAATACCGTATCCTCCACCGATTTCAATTTTGCATGTCTTCCACTAAACATTCTAAAAAAAACAACATATTTCTATGATGTAATTGTTTTAAAAAGCTACTGTTTGTGGTTCAACACCTTAGTCGATTACTCCAATATTGACTTGCTTGAGTAATTACACACTTTCGTAAGTAATCATGCGTAATAAGATTCTGAAACATTAAGGCTGTCTTTTCCTTCTAACAGAAATAATTTAGAAACGCATGTTTATGTGTATATAGACCTACCATCTTGTCTAGTCTATCACCCTCTTTCCAGAAGCAAGGAATCACTGGAACAGGCTATGTTAACAGAATAATGTAATATCCCTTTATGATTGTCCAACGTTCCACCTGGGAAAACTAGAAAATATTATTTTTAATTCTTCATGAGAACCAGAACGAACTATGAATTTCTAACTAGTGCACTCTATACTTATAATTTGTACCAAACGGCCCTGGCTCAGTGGTAGAGTGTTAGCTTAGCATTCAAGAGCTCCTGTGATCTATCTCAATGGCCGACCATCCTGAATGAGGTTTTTCCAGGGGTTTCTACAGTCATACCAGGCAAATGCTGGAATGGTACCTACAAATATAGGCCCTGACCGTCGTCTACATTCCAAATTCCTCTTCTTCACCCTATCCTGGCCTGAGATTAAGATGCCTAAACGTCTTTAAAATAAATTCAAATTCACTTATAATTTTTCACCTTCAGTGTGTAAAGTCTACAAACTTTCCACTTACTCTCCCAAATGTAGATTTTATATTACTTCCCATCCCACCTTATTTTCAGATTCAAGACACTCTTGTTTCACTAGGTTGTTAAACTTCATTTCAGAAGCATTCCTGACTATCCGTTTCTGGCAATGGTATATGTTACTAGCCCGTGAACTTATATTAGCCTCTCTGAGTATGTTCATTCAACATACATTACTCAGTCCCAAATATATTACCACCTACACAATATCAATTCATTGTATACTCTAGCTCCCAAGTGAAATAATTCTTTGCTAATTGCTATTCAGGTATAACATAGGGTAATGCATCCATCTGTACCTATCTCCTCAATTCCATTTGCACACATTATCTCCATTTAAATACATAGTTTGTCTTCGTAACATATATCGAGTAAATTCCCTAGATCTGTGTTCATTCTCAATGTAAAAGATGGCCGAGAGATGAGAGTAACCCCTTTATTTCTATCTCTGTGAATTGTTATGGTAGGTTACTATCATATATACGTACATTTACCTGATAGTTTTAGGGTCAGTTCCACAATCTACCGCTAAACGTCTAGTCAGCGCTAAGTTGAGGGCAACTCTCATTTTGCGTACTCTCATTAGCCTCAACTTAGCGCTGACTAGAAGTTTAGTGGTCGATTGTAGAACTCACCCTAAGACTCCAGAACGTCAATATGCGGACTGTAGTTGTTGTAACACAGCTGAATTCTAAGCAATGTTCTGGTAGGTGTTTTGATTAGATAATCTGACGTCACATGCGTGAATACATTTTCGACACGTGCTCGTGACTTCGGCGTTGTGTGATATCGATTTTTGCGAACATTTTTCTTGATGAATCCCAAGAGAGCATTACCAGGTGTCGATAAATCTGTTCATCTTTTCGGTCAGACAAAGGGAGCAGGTGAATCTGTAGAACCTCTTTTGAACCCACCGACCTGAAAAGGTCTCGTTCGGGTCATTACAAACTTTCTCGGCAAAATATGGGGAGGACGGATAGCTGTGTCTGGTTGCACAACAACAGTGTCTATGATACCCGTTTGTTGCAGTTATAGCACCAACGATTGTTCAAGCATGTCCCAATAACTCTGCCAGTAAGGAAGAAGAAGAAGGGAACCGAAATGTTTGTTTCTGTGCAAGTACGTAATGATCTGAAAGAAACCTTTCCAAGTCGTTGGGTTCTTGCTTGGCCGCCAGGAAGTCTTAATTTATCAACACCTGATAATGCTATCTGAGATTCATCAGGAAAGATGTCCGGATAAAACAATATGACACAACAAGCTAATCACCAGCAACTGTCGAAGATGCATTCACGCACGTGACGCCGGATTATCTCTGCAAAACATCTGTAAGAACAAAGAATTCAGTTGTACTACAACAAAGACGGTTTGCATAGCCATGTTCATGAATCTTAAACTATCAGATAAGTGTACGTGTATACCATAACTATTCTAGTGCTAAAAATAAAGGGGGGTACGCCTTCTTCTCGGACACTCTGTACTATTTTTACTATTCTATTTTGGCTTTTGCTGTCGTACGGTCCACTTTATATGAGCATAAATCCTTTCAGCAAAGACGAATTCAACCTAGCATGCCAAACAAGTTTACCTATCATAGAGCCCCAATTCCTTAGTAATAATTAAATATAAAGGCGTTATAGAGAAAAAATAACTAGCCGGGCTTCGACAGCTTTATTATGTGTATATGTAAATCCACAGTGTTTGGACAATCGACACCAAATTTTCCTAAAGACTTAACAAGCTGAAGACCATACGCTATGTCTCCTTTCAACATATACACTGAATGAACACAATTTATAGTATAAGTACTAAACAAATTGTAGATCTTCAAAACCACACAATTAGAATTATCTTCATGACATTTTGCATGGGCCTTTACACTATCATGGAAAAACCTTGTTCTATGTTTACTTATATTAAATGCAGTGAATTGTCATAATCCCTGAGGTCAATGTCATTTAATTGAAATTGTAATTTATTGAACACTGACATATTGTATCAATTTAAGATAAATATTAAAATCTTCAAGATAATCTACTTGCGAGTACTAAATGGCAAAATAAAAATCAAGAACACGTAGAATAAAATAAAATAAAATAAAATGCGAGAACTTCAAAAATTACAAAAATAATGTAAACTTATCACATCAATGAAGGTTTGATAATTACAATCATAAAGATATTTAAACAGATATAAGTCTAAGTCTCCTATTCACCTGCTGAAAGGATTACAAGACGCGCTTGTTCTCCCATATGTGCAATTTGTGGTTATATTGATTCTTACTTTTTGTAAGAGAGGAATCCACTTATTTTGTCTGTGTTACCGATTGAGGTACATGAGAGTAAAGTGTGGATTCAAGATCAAATCTGCGAATGTGAATGTGGAATGCGTTATAAAGAAAGAGGACAAGCTTTCTTGTACTTCTTCGCTCGTGCATTAAAATAATAAAACTCGTGGCTAAGTTAAAGGATTAAATCGAGCCCGAGATCTCGTTTTCCAATACGTGGGATATGTAAAAAAATCTTCATTGATTTTTTAAGTTTTGTATATCGTGTTGCTGTTTCAGGTAACATACTGATATTATAGTTTTCAGCTCTGGTAAGATTATACAGTTACTAGTTCCACATGATCGTAAAAATCGTTTCATAATCTATTTATCAATCCTATGTTTCTGTAAGCTTCGTTATTTATTGTTTTTGAATAACACTTAGTATCGAATGAATGAATAAAGTAAATTTGTCCAGGACCCGCAGGGCCACGAAGGAATTCTGGCCAATTGTTGCCACTTTCGTCCTTGCAAGATAAGTGAATTATGAATTATTGAGGGGGAAGTATTATTTAGATTAATTTAACAATTCTCAGATCCGGGACCGCACCAGGACACACCCGGTCCACAGCAATTAGCAACGAAATATTGTTATTTTGAATTTGTGAAGTGAAAAGGACCATATGCACCGGAAGGAGCCAATTATAAAATGTAGGAATTAGGGTATACAGGGATGATATGGGTTTGATACGGTTTGGGATCTTCTTGACATTTTGTTTTCACGTTTCTAAGGACAATTTTGGCATTAATTTGGATTTTTGTACTATAATTCTTGTTATTTCCGTGGATAAAATAGTTCTGAATTCCAATTTGTAGGTTGTAGAAAGAATAGTGAAGAGTGAAGTCCGCTATGCATTTATTACTTAGATTTGGTAGTTGTAGCATTTCGATTTGTAGACAATTATTGAGTAGAGTTCTGTTTCCGCTTTTTTGTAAATGGTTCATTGCCGATGAATATGTATCCATCAACTGATCGAAGTATCTCCTCTGATGCAACATTCATGGCAGTAGAAATCTGTGTGAATCCTTAGTAAAAACTAGAGTAAGAGCAGTGGTTACCCATTGCGTTACAATGTTGGTGAAGTCACTAAATTTTTCTGTAAGCAGCTGTTCTATTTTTTTTAGAATCTGTTGAATCTTTTATTTGTATGGTTTGTTTATTTTTGAGTTGAGAAGCATAAGATGGGTCATCCTCATTCTACCGGAATATTTTTTCTGCTTACCCTGTTTCGGTCTTAAAAGTCGGTTAGAAGCGCCAGTACGATCTCCCTATTTGCGAGCACAGTTATTTTTATTTGATAGAATGGACCATTTGTAACTTAGATGACATTGTCCACATTTATAACAGTGTGATTGGTCTGTGTATTGAAGTTCATCATGATATTTCTGGAAACGTCTGCAAGATATCGGTCTGCCTATTGTTCTGGATTCCTCCACCCTATATCTGCTGAATCGTATGGTGATTCAATTTGTCATTAAATAGCTTACTAGTGACGGATCTTTGGTAAAGAGTCGAACCAAAGGAAGTAGACCCCTGTCATTTCTAATTCGGATGGAGTTCGATAATCTTGAAATTTTTTTTTCGAGATCGTCTATTTTTAATATTGGTTTGAATATTTCTTATTACGTAAGCAAATGTAGTAGTGGTTTTTGTTTCGAATGGATTCAGCAATTTTCAGTCATAATCAGTCAATTTGACCTCATTGTTTTCGAAATATGTGACTTTAAAACTTGGAAAGAATTTTGATTTGTTTTGTTTGTTTGTGAAATGGATTCTTATACCAGAGTTTCTTTCAATTGGAAGAAATCATCATTTCTATTTCTGGTAACTTCTATACTATAAAGTGTTGCAAGGACAAAGGATTTGTTAAGTCTTGTTTACTGTTTTTAATTAATATTATATATTTCTGTTCCTCTAATGCAATGTTTTCTGTTTCTTTACAAGTAGTTTCCCGTGCTTTGTGAGTGACGAGATGTTAGGATTATCGTTACTATTGGATCGTTCATTTATAGATGATCTTCACTTGTAGATGATCGTTTTGTTTGATGTACATTGTATCATTGGTACCAAATTCGGAAGTTTGAAACATATTAGTAAAATATGTTTTATCCTGTTTATCTGTGCATCTAATTTGGTATCCTGCAATGTCACAGCCTTGATTTATTATGTATCCCGAATTATGTGGCTTACTCAAAATAGTATTAAGGAAGGATTGGTGATTGTATTGAAGAACATTATTTACATTAGCTATGCAGATGATAGGGGCTCCATAGACTAGTGGTTAGAGCGTTGAACGCATGTCCGCGTGGTCCCAGATTCAATTCTCGCCACTTTCGGCGTCCACCCAGCGTCGCTTCGTGAGGAAAACTGGGGAGTCACGTGAATAAAGACGTGACGGCCACTCGGTCTAGAAAGCCCCTAATACGCCTGTTCGTGGCTAGATGACGCGCAGCGCTGACCACACTGCCTTTACTCAGCTGGATGCAGTTGCACCAAGCACTGACAGATGGCGTTGGAGCAGGCTCAGGACCTATCGGTCTGTAACGCCGGTGGTTATTATTATTTTATGTAGATGATAATTGTAGGTAAATTCTTTAGCTGAGAGGTAATAAGATTCCTTCACTGTTTTGTTTGGTGAGGTTTGATTTGATTCTTGTGATGCAGGTGAGTGAGGAATATTAGGGATCACGCAGTACAAGGTTGATCTATTGGAAGACTGCATTCGCCTTCTTCAATCACTTCTGACAATTTGTATGGATCTTCGCTTTCTGAAGAAATTTCACTTCTCTCTGCTTCCTGGATACATAGCTGAAAGTCCTTCTTTTTTGGTTTGCTTTGGTTGAATTGTTGTTCCAGTGCAGGCTATTATTCGTCTGATTATTGTTTGCTGTCTTTTGCTGTTATGGGTTTCGTCTCTATTGTTTTGAGAAACTCCTTTATTCTGAACTCGGAATCAAAGTTGTCACAGTATCGAACATTACTCCTGTTTTTCATTTAGTCAGGGTTCTGTATATATCTCATATGAGTACACAAATTTGTTCTTTTATAATAAATGTGTGTTACTTATTATTAATATGTAATGTTTTGTAAGTGTAAAATAAAGATTATTCTTTAAAGTTTCGAGATTAGTAATTAAATTTCGAATAAAATTTTCCTTGCAAAGAAATCAATAATAATTTTAACATCTTGCTCCATCTATTAATATTTGTTAGGTAATTAATTTATTCATTAAATGTTAGGCTTCGTGTCCAAATGTTAAACTGTGATAGAATAAAAAGAAACAGAATGACTTATCAGTCTTAACTAAATTGTGTGTAATCCATTGTTAAGACCATAGACGAAAGAAATCCAAGATTTTGTTCTAAAATCTCGACAAATGGGCAGATTTGAAAGTTCTTACTCAAGTACTCCAAATTACTTTGAATGAGTGAAAATCTTAATTGATGTTTGTGTGAGGTCAGTTGGCGTTACAAGAAGATAACTAATGTCTACAGAAATTAGCGATATTCACCCTATGCCAGTGATTAATCGTATTTGTGCTAACATAAGGACCTTAATACATCTTTCAGCTGAAAGAGACAAAAATTGATAATGTGGTTTCTGTCATGGTGCTTTTGCTTCTGTCTTTAGCCAACATCTTCAACACGACCACTTTAAATTATAATGAAATTTGGGTAATCATGGTTAAGGAGAAATGAATTTTGAGGGACAAGCTTTACCTCATACATGTCTGTTACTGATATTGACGTCATCGTGGCATCTATATATCTTCTCCATTGATCATCACCATTTTGTTCGTACTTGACAAAAGAATATGATTTTTCTCTCGTTTGATGCGAATTAAAACATTGTTTCTACTGATATTTAGGGGAGACTGGGGCTAGTTGCAACAGCGGGTTAGTTACAACACTGCTAGTTCTCCGGTAGGCGCGCAGAGTAAGAGCTCGCGCATGGTGGTTCTGAGGCGCCATTTTGTAGTGAGTTGTTACAAGTTATTTGAAGACAATCGCTTTGGTTTAATAATGTTTAGAAGAAAAAATAGTTTTTTTTTTCACGTAGGTAAGTAATTTCTGCAGAAGTTGGATCGTAGTGAATATATCGGAATTGTGTTGTTGTATAAAATTTTGTAATTTTCAGGAGGATATGGTATAATTCAACAGCCATAATATGCAGATATTTCTGTTCCTATAGAGCTGCTTAAATGGCGAACGTGTAGAAAAGCGTAACCACGTATGCTACTGGGGCAAGTTGCAACAGTAAGGCACGAGCTGCAGCACCGTCGCCAAGACAAATTCTTATACGTTGTATCTTCACTACTTAAACTTATAAATAAAACACGCAAAATCGTTGTTGATGAAATAAGAGATGTTGCTGAAGTTTAATAGTTCACCGCAACATCAATCCATTGGCGAAGGTGTACTGCAGCGAACGTGTTTCAAGGTCACGTTCCAGTTTATTCACCTCTCGCACCTCCTGTTACTTTCTTGAATAAATAGTCTATGAGTAGTCAGTAAAATAGTGTTCTTATATATGTATAAGGTATTATACTATAAGTATTGTTTGAATAGAACTGTACCTTTCAATATTTGTTCCTGTTGAAACTTGGCCCATGCAGTGTTGCAACATGCCCCGTATATGTCTTCTTTTAGTGTCACTCAGTCTACTAGGGAGTTAAGTCAACCAAAATTAGATATGGTATAAAGGAAGAAGAACAGAATATACCTTAGAAATTGTTAGTTTCTGGAGCCTATATTTTGACCTCATTCGCGAAAAATGTAAACTTGTTGCAACGAGACCTACCGTATATTGAATGTTGATTACAAAATCATACGGTTTTTTTTGACAAAATCTACACGTATATACGTAACACATACATACGTATTGCACTTAGAAATTGAAACACTATAGAGAATCACTCAGTATTATCAATTTCTTCAAATAGTGTTTAGATATATTTACACACTTAAGTAGTCTTCAATGTGCCTTGTGGGTTTGTAGCACTGCATTCACGACGAAATCCTAATATAGGAAGATTCCGGGTTCCGAAAGCCAATCTATACGAGGAGTGATCGTAAAGTTCGAAATATCGCCAAAAAGAAAAGAAGACTGATACTTTATTTTGTTAACTGTCCTTACAACTTCTCTAGATAGTCACCGTCGAGAGTTACACATTTTTCACAGCGTTTCTTCACCTTCCGAAGGGCGTCATTGAAGAAGTCTACAGATTGCGTTGAAACCTACTCTTCTACTGCTTGAATGACGTCATTTGTGTCGTTAAATTACCGAATTCTCAATGCGTTTTTTCATCTCTGGGAACAACAAATAAGCTACTTATGGCGAGATAGGAAGAATATAGACGATATTGCAAAATTTCAAAGACATAGTATTTTGCCTTTTCGACCACAACTTGACTGAGCCGATGTATTGTCCGTAAGGAAACGGACACTTTTGGTGAACCCACCTTGCAGTCACCTTAGATATGTGTAATTGGTTATGAATAATTTTCCACACACTACCATAACAATGTTAAATTTCCTTGACGATAAGAGGGATATCCTCGGTCTTCCAGAAGAAATCATCCATCTTCTTCACTGTAGCCGCATCATCCTTGCGTGATGGTCTTTCAGTCCTGGTATCGTCTCTGAGGAACATATGACTAGTTTGGAAATTCCTTCTCCACCTCAAAACAGTGTCATATGACGGGTAATAATTATCATAAACAGCCAACATTTCATCATTAATTTGCCAGGTAATTTTCATCTCCAAATGCAGGAACTCCTTGCAGCGAACCTCAATCTTCTCCATCTTGCGGATTACTGATATCTAGTGTAACGTGTAAAGAAAATAAAGGACACAAGGAGTTAACTTTTCTTTCGTCATATATATAAGGACATGTAAACAAACTGACAAAATTTCATACATATAGTTCAATATCTTCTGGGTAATAACTAAAACTTTACAACCTTCCCTCGTACAAGTGACATTGACGAATAAATAAAAAAAGTTGTAGGTATTCCTTTATATATAAGTAAAAATACATGTAGCACCAGTCATTTATGTACGAGAAAACCGTGGACCATAATGACTTTATGAAAAATAATATGATTATTTTGCATCACTTACATTTCGGGTTATATACAAAATCAATGTCACTTGTGACATATACAAGCCTTAAATAAAATACTTCTGACATTAATTTATATATCTACTTGTACTTTCTCTTACACAACACTAATAGAAGGTTGTAGATAGTTCATTATTATTTTTGTACAAACTTTTGCCAAATTTTATTTTGTATGAGCCATTTTAGTAACTTATGACTTCCATCCGTCACGGTGCAATGATTGTTAAAATCCGCAAACATCCATTCCCCAGACGGAATTCGAACCAGCGATGTTATTATTAAAATCGTGGTTTTATTTACTGAGGTATAGTGTCACTCTTTCTCTAAAATTTTATTAAATGGATTTAGCTTGTATCGGAAATACGCTGCACTTATAAGACCTTAATAGCAGACAAACATAATAACGTAAAAATGATTAAATATCTCACGAATTCATTTTTTCTTAAACTCACCTTAGATCATCAAATTACGCTCGAATTTTAGATACCGGCTTCTGAGGCACTGTCCATTTGGAATTTAAATGACCCAAAACATTTAGAAATATTTTCCATTTCGTTTCATCGGAAATTTCTGTTAAAGCATATGAAAATTAATAAACTTTCCATTATGTGAAGGAAAGTTGTACAGTATGATTTTTCATTCATTATCAATTTGTTGTGGGTTAGTGGTAACGTTTGCTGTATTCTAATCAATGGGTCTCGGGTTGAACTCCCAGTGGGGAGAGAAAAGTAGTTAGGAACCCACATTAAATTGAACCTTATGACGTTAGGATGACATCTTCATCCGATGAAAGGTAATGGCAAACCACCGCCGGCTCACCTTAACGCAGAACACTTATCAAGAAAAGAAATAAATTAGCTACTATTGTTTACTGATAATCAAATAACGTATGTTTCTATATTTCAAATCTTAATGCGTTACTGTTCACTCTTAAAGCCATAACAGAATTGCGTAACATTTTTTCCAACTTCTACAAAATTCTACGCAGTACATAATTTCACTAGCAGGCGAACCTCTGGTCCCTTACCTCACTGGTTGCTCCTCTGAGAACGAGGGATTTCATATAATGTAAAGTAGCTTATTGCAGAGGTTTCAAGCTCTCCAGCCGCAATCAAAGTTTATAAGATATTTTTGCTTCCTCAATCTAGATTTTGCTGATTCAGCAACCATTGAGCTTTATCTAAGCGAAAAGATCGTATCGCAAGCAGCAAAAAGGAGAGTTCTTGTTTCGTTACCTTGAAGTTAAATTTAACGCAAATTCTGGGAAGCATGTCTTTCAAGATCAGTGAATTGAAATGGGAATAGAAAACGTCTGCTCAGCGAGTGTAAGAGAGAGAGAGAGAGAGAGAGAGAGAGAGAGAGAGAGAGAGAGAGAGAGAGAGAGAGAAAACATTCACTACCATTTTATGCTATTGCCTACACGAGCCAGATCCTAAACTTACAAGAATGTGCCAACGTACATCAGTATAACTTGAGTGCTAATTTCCCGCAGTAATCAAATATACCTTTATTTCTTTCTTCTCAAACGTTTACACTCGAATTTCCTTATAAAAGCTATCTACTGAAGTTGATCGAGATTTTACTCCTGTCCAATTAACTGTTTACCTCTATATCTATTCCTTTACACTTGTAGCTGTGCATTCTTCTTACTATCTCTGTATTTCCTTCATTATAATATTCGAATCTGAGACAGAATGAGTATGTATACCCTCATTTTGTGTCAAATTCTAATAAAAATACATTGTCTGTCAATGCTAGTTATATTTGTTGGAAAAAATTAAAATGGATAGCCAATACTCCAATGCCCAATATCTCGTACATCATTTTATATTCCGCTTCCGTGAAAATTCTTCTAATCTAATTCCCAAAAGAGGGCGTAATCTTCATGTGGTTGCCAGCATCAGCTAGCAAAGCGACAAACCTAATGCTCAACAAATCTAATTGCGTTTCAAAAGACTAACCTGTATACCAAGATATCATCAGATATATTATTTGAGAAGATAGGACAGATTTCGTAGAGTGAACAGTAATGTACGGGTGTTTTCCGGTCTTTTGCAATCAAGAGTTGATAATATTTCTGCCCTTTGAATTTACGCACTACTTGTTGAGACTAGTTGAGCCCTTTTCTGACCGCAAAATCTCGTTTCTAAAAGTTAAACGTAAACTTCAGAGAAGCAGCTCTTTCAGAATCAGTGAATTGAAATAAAAAGAGGACACATGTCTATGGAAAGGTTTAAAGGAGTAAAGAGAAGATTCACTTTCTTCTTACGCTATTGGCTACATCCACATTCTCTACGCAGAGACTGCAAATTTATCTTTCTGTAGCTGCAAGAAATATATTTAATCTCTCGTCTCAAGGAGTTGTCAACTTAACAAGCTTATAGTTTAATTACGATCCACTTGTGGATTTGCATTCTCTCCCTTCTCTCTCTCTCTCTCTCTCTCGCTATATATCCCGAGAAAGGACGGGACTAGTGCTAAGACGCCATGTAACCAACAGATGATGGGTAACAGTGTGGCCAGGTTATGGAGACATGAAAATGACTAGAGGGATCGGAGAAAAACACCAAATGGAGAAGAAAGTGTGGAGGTTACTAGTAGTAGGTAAGGGGCTTCCTAAAGGGCTAAGGTCATAAAGAATCAGAGGGGACGGGGAAACAATAATAATAATGAAATTAAAATAATAAAGAAATGAAGCTGAAGGGGAAAGGGAGAACAAAGGAACAATATTGGAAAATAGAATGAAAGTGCAGCTAAAGACGGAACGAGAAAGAGGAAGAAACTGCGCTGCAGGGAGTTACAGGTAGTTGGGGCCCGGTTCATGGTTGGTGGAAAGGATAGAGATGTACGTCTGTTCCCATCTGTTTCTCACTGTGGCAGGTGAGTCAGAGTTAAAAATTTTCAGGATGCTGACTCGAAAGGTTTCTTGAAAAGTGCAGTCGTGATAACAAGTGTGTTTATGTATACGGAGGTGCGGAAGTTGTGATTTCGAGAAGTAGCGATGGTTTTTGATGCGGATTGTTAAAGGTGTTTGGGGTTCACCAACGTAGAAGGTGGAACATAGATTGCAGAGCTGGAGATAAATGAGGTTGGAAGATATGCAACTGCCAGAGTGTCGGAAAGAGTACGTCTTGTGAATGACAGAATGTTCGAAGGTGAGACTGGGATCAAAACATGGATAGGTTCTGCGGCGGGGTCTATTTCACATGTCAGGTTTGAGGGGAGGGGACGGAATTGGTCCAATTCTGTTGAGAATCATGTTTGTATTCGGAGGTCAGCGGTAGTCTATTTTGGGGCACTATGGGAAAAGTCTTTCAGTTTCAGGTGAAGCAGTGAGTATGGGGTGCACCAGTTTGAGGAACGTTTGGAGGGCCTGAATACTGTGGTGGTATTGGGTGAGAAAATTAGGATGGTTGGAAGCTTCCCAGGGAGGCAGGTTCGAAGTAGGCTGTTTTCTAGCACGGTTCAGTTGTTTACGAATAAGGTGTTTGGGATATCCACGGTCGGTGAGAGCTGAGGAGAGGGTACTGAAATGATTTTGAATTAGGTTATCTGAGGAACAGATGCAGGAGCTTCGTACATGAAGAGCGTATGGAAGAGAGCGTTTGGTATGGTATGAATGGGAATTGTTAAAATGGAGATATTGCATACTGTTCGTAGGTTTGATTTGAACGCCTGTCTCAAGCCGATTGTTCTTGAGCCAGATATACACATTAAGAAAAGTTATGTGTTCCCTAGAATAGGAGCAGGCGAATTTGACGGGAAAGGTCCAGTTGAGGTTTTGGAGAAATATTTCCAGTGGCTCTTGTCTGTGGATCCAGATCAAGAAAATATCGTCGAGATTGCGAATCCAGGTGAAAGATTGGAGAGGTGTGGAGTTGAGGTATTGGGTCTCAACTCTCAAGGCGTTCCATGAATAGGTTGGCGTAGGAAGGGGACATGCGAATGCCTGTGGCTGTGCCTTTGATTTGCAGAAAATTATGGTTCTCAGAGATGAAGTTGTTCTTGGTGAGGACACACTGGGCTACCTGAAGCAGAAATGGTGTGGTGTTGGGTTCACGAGGACTGGGGGGTATGTTGAGAAAGCTTTCAAGGGCAGCGAGGTCATGGGTGTGTGGAATGTTGGTATACAGTGACGTCACGTCAACTGTAACTAAGATGGTGTCAGGTGGGAGAGCATCAGAGAAAGTGGTTGGTATCCCTGATGTAGGAAGGGAGGGCCTGAACAAATGGTTGCAGATGATGGTCAAGGAAGACGGATATTCTTGCAGTAGGAGAGAGAATACTGAAAACGATGAGTTTGCCTGGATTGCCATGTTTATGGTTTTGGGGAAGTAGGTAAAATTTAGTAGCTCTAGGATTGTCAGCCCAGAGTGTGGAGACAGTGGAATAATACGGGGGTCCATGCACTTGTAGGTAGGGGCGGATCTTATTAAGGAAGGATTGGGTGGGATCGGAAAGTTGTTTGAGGGCTTCAGATTGGTAGTCCGAGTAATTTATGACTACCGTGGTGAATCCCTTTTCAGCCGGGCGGATATATATTTATGTGCTTGAGGGATAGTGTAGATATTCTTTGACTTCCTCAGACTCAAACCATTTCACTAATCTGCTTCAAGTTTTGGCAGACATTCAGCATTCATCACTTGACATGCGAAGAAATTCACGAGGGAGCATAGAAAGAGAGAAAGAGAGAGAGAGAGAGAGCATAGCCGAGTTACTGTCTAGCTACAGGTAGTTTGAAGCCATTATAACTGAATTTGAACTCATTTGTTGGTTTAGGTAACTTTGGTTCAGCCCGAAATAGTATTTAGTAAATTACTTGATTATGTTTGCAGTTCTCTTGTCAGTGGACACATGCTCAGTATTTCCTTATAATTTGCACATGGTGCTCCGAACATCTAGCGGCATTGTCTTATTTGTTGGAGGAAATAGGTGAAACTTCCTGAGACCCCGTGTGTTTTCCATGGTACCGTTGTCATTAACACGTTTTATTAGTTTTTTAGGAAATGAAAACTTGTGTATTTATGTACAGTACTCCAATAGTTAAGGGTATCCTTTGGTATTAATTCCCCTTCTCCTCCCTGATTCGGTGACAAATAACAGCCTGATCTATCATTTTCATAGATCACCGAAAATAACCTGTATTTATTGAAACACTTTGATATCGCCGAATTCTGTCTTTTGTAGCAATGGATGTACTCCACGTAAATTTCCAATCAACATATTCAGACCCATATGCTCACTATCACTCTCATGCTTTGGAAACCGAAGTCTAGGACCGGAAGCAAAATGCACCATTTATTCACTTTCAATAGGGTTTGGTATTTAAGTTTGCTCCATTGCAAGAAATTTCTGATGATTCCAAACAAACGTACAAACCAGATGATTCTCCACGCCCTTCTAGGCCGCCTGGAATTTATATTTATGGGATCACCAATAAATACATTTTCTCTAAGACACTAACTTCTGCTTGCAAAGTTCATCCAATTGTGAAGCCTACCGCTGACTACATTAAATTTCTGCCTAAAAATAAGCAAGATTATGACAAGATTCAGGCATATTGCCTCCAACAGTCTCTTCAATTTGCAACTGAACCGAATAAACGAGATAGGCCTCTGAAAGTTGTTCTTCGTAAGCTTCCAATCGACACCACTACAACAGATATTAAATCTGAGTTAATTGATTCTGGCTTTTCAGTCATAAGTGTATCACAACTTCATGGCAAAGATAGAACCTCTCATAAAAAGATTCTGTATCCATTATTTCTCGTTACCTTACAAAAAGATGAAAACACTAATGCAATTTTCAAGTTAACTCACTTACTTCATTACGCTATCTTAGTCGAGAAATACAAAGGACCTGACATTATTCAATGTTACAAATGTCAAAAATTTGGGCACCCTCAAATTTCTTGTTTTAATATACCAAAATGCCTTAAATGTGGGGACACTCATCTTACATCCAATTGTACCAGAAACATTCAAGATAATTCACCAACCTGTGCAAACTGTGGAGAACAACATACTTCAAATTATCGCGGCTGTAAAGTCTATAAAGCAATCCTTACTAAGCGAAGATCTGCCACTCAGAAACCAAATGACAATGTCAAATCATCAAATTCAAATGCGCCTCAAAAGGACTCCATTCATGCAGCGCCAAAGATGACTAAAGCTGATACCGCAGATACAATCAAAGCATTATTTTCTCTCTTTAAAGATTTTTTTACCAGTGATATTCTTTTGTCCATCAGTCAAGATCTTCCTCGACTTAAAGACAAAACTAATCTTTTAGACAAAATTCCTGTCTTTATTAACATTCTTCAGAAAATTTTTTCTGCCCGAAATCCATAAATAAAATTCTCATATTCAACTTATGACGTTTTTTCAACTTAGAAAACCATTTTCAACTACAGCCTAAACAACGATTTGTGATTCAAGTTCCCACTCAACAGAGAACATAACCATCTCCCATCTTCTTTTTCCATTACTTATCTCTCATTTTTTTTTATTTTTTACCTATTTAATACCTGACATACATAAGGCTGCGACAGTTGCGTCTTATTTCACAACCATTTTTTTTTCAAACTCAAAGTCACTAAATTTTAATCTCATATAGAAGGCATGGACTCATCGTCCGAAACTTCAACTCCTGAAAATTTGCCAAATGAACGGAACGGAACGGAACGGAATTTTATTCCTTAACATTCGATCTCTGCCTCAACATAAACCATTATTTAAACAGCTCCTCCAAGAAGAACACGTCAACGCCTTTCTTCTGAATGAAACTCATCTTACTCTTAAACGCACATGTAAAATATCCGGCTATAGTATACTCAGGCAAGACAGTACCATTCCAGCATTAAGAGTAAACGGAGGAACAGCCATAGGATTTTCACCTACAACTGCGCATCGCCAATATCAAACCAATTTACCAAACTTACTGGAATATATCATTACAACATTGTATTACAAACAACAATATCTAATCATAGCTACAATTTACGTTCGCCCAGGACACAACATGCCTATAAATTTCTTCATTTATATCAATAATCTCTTCAAACACTACATCATCATGGCAGATATAAATAAACACAGCAGATCAGAAGAAAAAAAATAAATTTCCATGACTTCATAGAATTACAAACATCAGGGACGTCTTCCTAAACCCACCAGATCCATATCCAACACCTCACCGGATGTTGTAATCACCTCATCCCAACTTTTCTCCAGGTGCACAATCGAGGTAATATATCTATTAGGCTGTGACCATGTCCCTATTAAACTCAACTTCAATACATCTCATCACATAAACAAAGAAGCAAAACCCCCACCTCGAACAGTTCGACGATTCGACAAAGCCGATTAGGACAAGTACATGGACTACATACAACAGCATACCGATCATCTCACTCCACCTGAAACTGAGGACGCCCTATACACTACTCTCGACTTACAACCACACTCCAGCAAGCTTCAGACAAGTTCATACCATCGTTTCAAATACAACCTCATCGCCCAAAGATCCCACCACAGTATCTACCTTTAATCACCCGTTCTAGAGCATTCTTCAGACACTACAAACGTACACAAAATTCAAAATCCTTACGCCTACATAGACAATTACAGCGCACAGTCCATAATTACATCAAAGCGTACAAACTTAGACAGTGGGTCAAAACTTGTAATACATTAGGGGATACCACACACCGAACCAAATATTGGAAACGGTTCAATACACATACAGGCAAATACAGTAAAACTACATACCCTCTAATACATAAAAATGAAGCCCTTCACACAGACTTAGACAAAGCAAACGCCTTTGCAAATTACTTACGAGAAACCTTCACCTCAAAACTTCCATTCAATCCATTTCAACGTCATCCAGCAGACACATTAAACTTTAACTCTCCCCATCTTCATCCTAACATCACGCAACCTTTACCCGACTACCCACTTACTGCACCAATCACCACCCAGGACATCACCTAGGCTATTGCACGAAAAACAACTGCCTCTTGCGGCATAAATGAAATAACATACCATCATATCAAAGAAGCTCCAATCCAATTCCTCCAACTTCTAGCCACGATTTTCACATTTATACTCCGCACCGGATACGTACCTTTACCATGGAAGACATCCAACACTTTAATGTTCCGAAAACCAAACAAACCACCTAATACTGTATCACCCTCTCGCCCTACACAATTAACTCCCACATTTAGTAAGACATTAGGAAAAAAAATACCCTTGTCATTCGACTACATATACACCTAGAACATCACCTTTACACCAAGCCGGATTCCGTCCCTCTTTCAGTATAAAGGATAAGCTTTTTCGCCTCAGTAATCTCATCACTAATCATTATAATACCTGCTTTCCTTCTAGCTTAGTCTTATTTGATTTAGAAAAAGCCTTTGACAGAGTCTGGCACCGAGCACTAATCCACAAACTTCGCTCTTTTATTCCTCTATCACTTACATCCGATTCATCTTTAACCTTATCTCAAATAGACCAGATTATATTTGCATCAATTCCTCTTTTTCACATCCCATCTTCTTACACTGTGGTGTTCTCCAAAGATCCTCTCTATCACCCCTCTTATACCTTCTATTCGTAACATATCTCCCACCTCATCCCACAAACATACACATTTTCAATGCGTTGATGATACATTTTTCCTCGCCCTAAGCAAATCCACACAACATGTAAATTGTACAATGAATGAAGCAATCCATATTTTCACATCCTGGTGCAGCAAGTGGGGACTCACTATTAACAGTACAAAAACTCAAGCCATAGTTTTCATTCCACCGAACAAACGCTCCCGTGTACGCCGAAATCGTAGACAATTAAACATCTCCGTTCATAATACACTCATCCAACTATCAAACAAAGTTACATACTTAGGTCTTATACTCGATCACCATCTTATCTGGCGCCTACACCTCAACAATACCATAAGCAAAGCATACAATAGACTGAAACTACCAAAACCGTCTACAGTCATCAACATCTACAAGGCATTCCTACCACCTGTATTAACATACGGTTTCACTGCGTGGATCGCCTCAAACTCAAAATTCTACCATAAATTACAAGTCCTAGAAAGACATGCATTGAGGATCGCTTATCGCGTCAAACTTCCCAGCTCCACACGAGACCTTTATGAACGGATTGATTTCCCGCATTTACTTCATCACTTTGAATCACTTCGCCTAAAATTTATATCTCAAAGCTTCGAACACAATCACCTTCTCCTACACAATACTATACAATCCCACGAACAGTACACATCCCGGTCAACCATCATACACACTCCACTTTCTCTACTATTCACACTGTATCAATACACATTGCCACCAGACCACCCAGATTATGCATATCTTACATCCTTTTAATGAGCCAAAATCCCTCATTATCTAACACCATGCACAGTAACCATCAATGTACTAACAGGGCTTCACCTGCCTTCATATAGTTCGGAGTGGCCCCTGAACAAGGAGAGTCATCCACTAGTCCTAAATAAATGTTTGTGTTGTGACGTAAATTGCACTTCATGTTAATACCTCATATTCAAGATCACATAGATGCCAACATTATGATTATGAGCTCATAATGTCCTAAATTAATGATGATTGAACGGTAAATAAGAAACCCTTAGCCCATCTGCCAATATCCAAATCCCGAAAGTATCCCAAATACCCCACTTCCCAAATTGAGAGTGTAGCACTCTCGCGGGTGCTAGTCTTCTGCTAGGGAAAAAAAGGAAAAAGAAAAGTTCGAACAACTTAAATACCGTAGAGCAATCGAAGAGACGGCGTAACCGTCTGCGGAAAATATATGAAACCAATCCAATTCGAACAAGACTTTAGTCCTTTAGGAGCTTAACATTATATTTCAATCACACCCTCGAGACGGGGAGTGTTTTTTTTATTGATATAGTATTTCCACTGCAAAAGGTTATTACTAGAAATAGAAAGAAAGTGCATTTTTTTACGAAATAATACTCAATTTTAACTACTATCCTGAGTCGTCTTGCTTACATTCCCAGTCATATTTGAATAATCGTTCGGAATAAAATAACTACATGCCATTCTCAAAATTGGCACAAAATTAATCAGTGTTCAAACCAGTGGATGATTTGTTAAAAATGACTAACTTTCTTTAGATTTTTTAAACCATTTTTCTGTCTATATGATCTCCCATTTTTTTTTACCCCTGCAACATTTTAGTACGGGTTAGTTTATGCGATAAATGCAAAGAAACATTTTTGTTGCCATTTCTACAAAGGGGAGGACAGTTCTCGGGTTCTAAATACTATAAACTTTTATTCAAATATTTTCTTCATGTTTTGGCCCTGTTGATGTGTATGTTAACAAAACTAAGGAAAAATATATTACCCAACATAGGTCACAATTTCCCCCCTAAAATTATACCAAAATGTTTACTCATGAAGAAAAAGTGATAAAAACATGTTATATTGTATTTTGGAGAAATACAACATGGGGGACTATTTTTTTCAAAATGGTGGAAAATCTGCAACCGGATATATAATTTTTTTTGTAAGTTGATACGAAAATTGTGTATAACGAATTCCAGTAGGTTTTATCTTTTCATTTTAAATGTTTACCTCTACTATAGACGTTAACGATATATTTTGAGACGTTATGTTATACAGCGTTACCATCATTCTATATAGTTTCGAAAAGAGTAGAACATAACGAAAATCCAGAGATTTTTTTTCTCTGAAAAATACAATTCATGGAGCGTAACAAAATTATAAAATATAGTGTTTGAAGAAGAATTACTACATTTATAGATTTAGAATTATCGTTATTAAACTTGTCCTCTTCGGGACATTCGGCAATTTACTCGTTATAATCATAGAAATGTGAGAAAATAATTTTATTAGTTTGTACACAGTAAATTAAGATCTCATTTAAATGAATGAATGATTTAGCGCGCCATCTAGTTAACAAATAAAATCTTATAAAACAGTAATTACTTCAGTCCTTGTGCCAGAAGCCTAAAAAGATGGTTTGGTATAAAATGGGGGAACCAGATGAAACTTTCAGCACTTATATACACTGGCATGTATAGAGCACGAAAATACGTGATAGACATTCCAGAAAGGTAGATATTCAAGATGGCGGCCATTCAAAATGGCGGCTGACGCTATTTATTAAAATCAACATATCTCGGTTCCGAGTTATCCGATTTCAAGCATTCTTTTTTGAATGAAAGATATTGGTATTAACTATACTTTTGTTTATGAGCAATATTTTCAAAGTTTTTCAGTTAAATAAAAAAGGTTTCATTTTAGCCTAAAATATGTTTAATACTTTACTTTAAAACGACTGGTTTTAGATAAACCTATGTCCTTATACAAAATATAGCATGTAATCTTGGCTTTAATTCTAAAAAACGATCAATTAAATCCGACAAGTGTAACCAGAGATATGGATAAATGTTTGAACATTTCTGCAATACGAGTTAGCATTATGGAGGTACTAATGCATGTAGAAGCTACATGATGATTTGGTATAAAACGGGGGACCAGATGAATCTTTCAGCACTAATACACTTGTCTATGAAGAGCACGAATATGGGTGATAGAGATCACAAAACGGTAGCTATTCAAAATGGCAGCCATTCAAAATGGTGCTGCGCTGCCATCTTGTTTTTGGGGGATGCGCCCCCTTTTTCGTAACCTGATTCACTCTGGCGGATTGCGCCTCCAAATTGTCCATCTGCACCCTCCCACGGGAGGACTGCGCCCCCAAAGGGGAAGGTTTGACTCATCCACTGTAACCCACTCTTGGTGATACATCTTCATACAAAATTTCGTTTCTGTAACTTCAATGGTTTGGTAATTGGATTTTTGGGCGGCCATTTTGGATCCAAGTTGACGACTTTTTGAACGTTTTCTTATATTGTCGTGACCTACTTGTTGATTGTACACCTTTATGTAAAATTTCATTTATCTAGCTTAAACAGTGTGGAAAATCGCTATTTGGGCGGCAATTTTGAATCGGAGGGTGGCGACGTTTCTAAAATGTTGTGTAATATTTTCCTAAACGATTTGACATAATACACCTTTGTGCCTAAGTTCGTATCTCTAGTTCAGACTGTGAGGAAAATGGATCTTTTGGTCCGCCATTTTTATCCAAGATGGAGTCTTTGGATACATTGTGCAATATTTTCGTAACCTACAGCAAAATGTACCTTCGTACCAAATTTACTGTTTCTATCTCCTCTAGTTTGGCCTGTGAAGTTTGATGATCAATCAGTCAGTGAGTGAGTCAGTCAGTGACCATGGGGTTTTATGGTATGTGGAGGAAGGATTACATCGAACAATCTTTTACTATTATTATTATTTGTGTATGTCATTTATATCCTTTAACTTCTGGACTCATCATAATGCCTCATAGTCATATTTTATGAGTTATGACAGAATTGTGTTTTCTTTTCGAAACATATGGCTCCTTACCTTACCAACAGCTCCTCAAAAATTTATGTGTTCTTTGCTTTAAAAGTTGAAAACGGGGATTTCATATAAGGTAAAATATCTTTCACAGGAGTGTCTCATTCTCTTCAACCGTGACTAAAGTTTATAAGAATTTTTGTTCGGTTTTCCAATCTAGATATTGCTGGTTCAGCAGCCATTGAACTATATATAAGCAAGAAGATCGTTTTGCAACCTTCAAATAGGATAATTCTTTTTTCCTTTGCCTGAAGTTAAATTTAACGCTAATTCGGCGAAGATTAGAGACTTTCAAGGTTAGTCAATCGAAGTAAAGATATAAAGTGCCTTTATATGTATTTGAGTGTGTGTGTGTCCACACACACAGAAAGAGAGAGAGAGAGTGGAGAGAGAGAAAGAACAGGGGGAGTGTGAGAGAGAGACACACACACACACACAGAGAGAGAGAGAGAGAGAGCACTGCTCTCTTACGCTATTGGATACACCAACATCCTAAACTCACAAAAACATGCAGACGTATTTCAACACAGCACGAGCTTCAACTCCCCGTTGCCATCATTTATCTTTCAAAACTTTGAACCTAAATTCAGAATGGAATAATTTGACGCAAAGTTACACTTTCTAGACGCAACCAGACCCAAATATATATTATAGTGTGTATTTATCGTTAGTGTACGTTTGTGCATATAACATTAACGTTATCGCTCGATTCCTATCCCAGATATAAAGAAATTTTTACGTTAAAGTCCGGGTTACATAAAAGTATTTTTATTTGTGGATTAGGATTAAGCAGCGATTAATCCATGATAATGTGAATTTACTATTGCAACAAACTTCGATCCTAAATTAATTCAGAATTAAACCAGATATTTCGTCAATCTACGAAACTGTGGGATTAAGTCTCGATCATTAGAAACTAAGCTCTTTTACTCGGAAGTTTGAAAGCAGAAAACAAGAAAAAGGAAGTGTATATATACGTTATTACTTCATGTAATTATTAAGTATGTGGTTTGGAACAAAATACTTCAATGAGTTTAAACATTCAACACCAATTTGATATAACGAAACGTACTCAAAATAGTAGTATGCACTGTTGACAGTGTTTTCTGCAAGTTTCATCGTGGCATATTTGGTTAATGCCCGCTTCTACTGAAATTTAATACGTTATAGGCCAGTATTCAAATCCCACCGAAGAGATTCTTTCTGTATTTTCGGGAAACATAATATAATTTTAATTTAGTAGTTCTAATTTATATTTGTTATATTTCTTGATAAAATCTATAATGGGTGACTTATAATTCCATCGGTCCAAATATGAAAGCTGGGTCAGTAAGATGTAGAGCGGTGCGTAAGGTGTCGTGTGAAAGGTGTTAGATAGACTACCTCAGAACCGGAGGAATCATCTTGATTGGTACAGTGATTCAGTGTTACCAAATATTTTATTAAAAGATTGGATTATTTAAATTGTTTCCTCCCCGTTAGACCTATTGGAAATCTATCTAGATTCCTGCAGTACAAAATGTATGAACTGCAACTAAAAAGTATTAATGCAGATACCCAGTTCCCATGGTGTTATGATTGGCATTACGGAGTCAGTACTTCGTATTAGCATTTAAGAAGTAGCAGAAGATACCTCCATATTGTACTTGTAATGTATATTCACATGAATATTATTTGTAGTGCAAATTTAAAAAGTTAGGTTGAAATAGTTATTGATTTGTAATAACTGATAATCCACAGTTGGAAAACTCTGATCAACTTTCGTCGAGAGTAATTTCTAAGGAAATTCAACAGAAGTTTGAAGATGTTCTGGCAACTGATTTAGTTTTCTCAAAATTTCCTATGTTTTTTTCACATGGAATGTTTGTTCCCCGTCACCTAGATCTCAGTAACTACATGTAACACAGGAATGAACCATTGGATTTGTTTGTCATGGTCTGATACAGTGGGGAAAATTATCAGTTTTACTCTAAAACTGGCAGATCCTTTTGAATCGCTTAGTATTCTACATTTGTGATCCTCTTAGATCTCAGTAGCCACAAGTTCGACAGAGACGAGCCATACACCGTTGTATTAGTCATGGGCATCGGTGGTGGGAAAATCTATGACTTTGACTCTAAAAGTGGCCAGCCCCGGCATTCCCTTTGTCCCTATGACTGACTCTTTCTTTTGGATATGTTATAAGATAATTTGAATTTATAAAGGGGAGCTTTGGTTTTGTCTAAAATGAAACTGTTACTAAGCTTTTTAAGTTCTGGGAATGATCCAAGTCGTCACCAATTGACAGGTATTTTTAAAGATTTTCCCCAGTCCCACCACGGGCATGCCGGTATGGTACCTCCAAACTTACCCTTGGCTGGCTGACTACCTTCACACATCACCTCCCTCACCCTATCCAGGCCTGAACTTAGATCCCTAACAAGTAAAGGTCATGCATGGTTAATCGCGGATTCAAACGGGACATGTTCCAGTCGATAGAGCATAATGAATTCATAACTACTTGAGAATCTTAGCGGCAGAGGTCGTCCGTATCACACGCTATAACAAATTAAATGTAACACGGAGGTCAATAGAGTGCATGAAAGAATTTCCGGAACAGCGAAATGTCTCTGTTAGAATGAGGTTTTGCGAAAAACTGAGAGACAAAAGTGTCAGCAAATCCTGAGAACAATTCGACTGCCTATCCAAATTCCTGAAAACGGGCCCTGTATGGGCCCCATGGGGCCCAATTTTGATTTGTCAAATAAGACCCATATGTTTCAATAAGGATTCTGCTTCTGCGAAAAAAATTACAACAGAAAAGTGCGTGCAAAACTGGGAATAGTAGCCATGGGCCCCAGAGGGCCATAAAATGATCAATGGCCCATGAGGCCCACACAGGGCTCCGTGTCAGGAGTTTGGATAGCCAGTCGAATTGCTCTCATGATTTGCGAACAATTTTGTCTCTCTGTTTTTCGCGAAACCTCCTTCTAACTGAGATATTTCGCTGTTCCGGAAATTCTTTGATGCACTCTATTGACCTCCATGTTACATTTAATTTGTTATAGCGTGTGACACGGACGACCTCTGCCGCTAAGATTCTTAAGTAGTTACGAGTTCACTATGCTCGATCGATTGGCACATGTTCCGTTCGGATACTCGATTAACCATGCGTGACCTTTACTTGTAAGAGTCATAAATTAAATTCAAACTCAAATTCGACAGAAATGTTAATACGGCTAATAGTTACATTTTGTCACTCAGTACAAGACTTCCCCGAACAGAACTTACCAAACATCTGGCTTCCAGAAGAAGCAAAGTGGTCTTTGTACCATCACGTCAGTGTCATCCAAAACAAATATTTTCTACTAAAATTTTAACAAAGAGAACTCAGTAGTCAGAAGTGTTCATAACTTGAACATAAAACAAAAGACAAAGATGGCACTTTTCCAAACATTATGACAAGTGTTTGCAGGATTAATCATATCTAAGGTTTACACCCGATGCATTTGCTTTATAAAAGAGAATTTTAGAGACGAATATTTTTTTTATGGATTACTTGGGTAGATATCAGGATACCTACAAAACCTGGTATAGGTTTATAAATAATTTATGTGGTTGACGGATCAAGAAAACAGATTTCATATCCCGGAAACGTGAATTAGAATTTTTCGCCTGGTGTACCATATAGAGATTAACCTTTGTCTTAAATTTTAATAAAATACATTGTCTCCCAATGCCTGTTATGTTTGTGGGAAAAACTAAAGCTGGGTGCTAATGTTCCATGCTAAACATTACTGCTTCAATTTATTTTGAGCCCTTATTTGAGAAGATAGAAGAAGAAATTACGTATTGCGCCAATGCCTTGTGGTCGATGGCAGAGTTGATAATGTTTCTGCCTTTTGAATCTACATACTGGTTGCTGGTTGAGCCCTTTTCTGAGTGACAGTCTCGTTTGTAAAGTTCAAAACGAGAGATACCGTACTTCTGGTTTCGTTAACTCAAAAGTTAAATGCAACACAAATTCAGAGAGGCAGCTCTTTTAGAATCATTGAATTGAAATGAAGAGAAAACAAACATGTGTATGGGAAGGTTGAAGAGAGTCTCATTTTACTGCCATATATTTGTAGCTTTGCATTCTTTCTCTCTTCCTCTCTCTCTCTCTCTCTCTGTCTGTCTATCTATCTATTTTGTTTAGTTCATGCAAACACAGTTACAAGTGTGTCCGTAAAAACTGAGATCTACCGATTTCTGCAATGCTGTGTATAATTTTGTGTGTGAGGAACTCGTGTGGTGAATATATAGTGATGAGTATACCGTATGTGTTGAGGCTTTACCGTAGCCGATAAGTCTATAATTTACCATTTTGTTTTACGTTTTTGTTTCTGCTAACCTACTGAACCATGTAATAGTATTGACAATTTTCAATTACCTCACCATCCTCTCGTCACGATGGGGTTAGAGACTACTGCTACTGTTGCCTTAGGCAAAAATTCCTTTCAACAAAAAGTGTGCCTTACCCCATCCGTTCACCTCAGTTACTTATCCTACAGAACAACACACACATTCTACTAAATCGACATATGATTCATCTATTGGAAACAAACGAGTTATAGCACGCCACCGAGAAAAAGACGTCCTTTTCGACTGAATCTGCAAGGCCTATCTCGTAGTATCTCAAATTTTGTATCTCTAGCTCAAACGATGTTGAAAATTAATTTTTGAGGTCCGCCATTTTGGATCCAAGATGGCGTCTTTAGTGAATTTTGTAATATGTTCGTAACCTACAAGTGATAGTGTACCGTCATACCAAATTTGGAGTTTGTAGCTCCACCAGTTTAGGCTGTATATTCTATACAACAATGGGTTTCCAGCTATTTTGGATCCAAGATATTTCAAAATTTTAAAAATATTTTCTTAATATATTAGAGATGATGGACCTGAATACCAAATTTAGTTTTTTCTAGCTTCAGCCGTTTAGGTTGTATAACGGCTACTCAAAACGACCATGTTAGGTGAGACATACTGGTTCTTGCAGATTGAATTTTGCTCAATCTTAAGAACAAAAAATAGCATTGATATGTGAAGTGGTGAACACAGTCAGCCTTGATAATGTTATGTTATCGATCGTAGATATCTGTGGTGTTGAAAATCTTTCTTTTGCCTCACGACTATCTGGAGTACTCATTTGCGTTTATTTGACAACTGAAACTAATTTAGAAACAGTGCTACAACTTAGGTTATTACCGTTGACAATAGCTTTTTACTCTATTTGTATGTGCAGTCTGCACCAAACAATTGTGTTTCCAGATATTCATAAAGAATGATTATTCCCTGATTTAAGAGCTTATGGAACAATTGTTAGTGATGTCCGCTTTCTTCATATTGGCACGCAACATCCCTAATTGAATCATATAAAGTCGTTTAGACGTTTGATATATATGATTGTCCGTAAGCCTGAACTTTTGCCTCAATCATTTTCTAAATTAAACTATACATCATTCTTGTAATGATTTAAAAATGCTACGCATGTCACCAAGCTGGACATATATTCAGACTCTGCACCCAAGAGAATATGGCTTCTGCAAATAATTTGAACCATTTTCTGCGCCACCAAAGGCGCTCACGTCAGTTACCTTCGATTCTCAAGGTGCTCCCGTAGCACACTTTGAAACTTTTAAGTGACATAAATCCGTCGCACCTTGCCCACATCATTCCCCGCCTCCACAACAGATAACAGTGAAAATATCACCACTAGCGATGGGAAAGATACTGTAAACCAGGTTTCACGCCTTCATTCAGCATCTCTAGCTATGGAACAACAGCAATCTGGTCCTGTCGCATCTTCCCTTCTGCAACATGAGTTAGCCCCACAACTTCATCAATGCACATCAAGTTATTTTTACTATTACTACTCCTTCTCCTCATTTTCTAACAGCTAGTGAAACTCAAAGTGATGGAACTGGTAGTAAGTGTCCAACCCGTGTTACTGGTTTGTCTAATGATGACGAACAATATATTGTGACTCCTGCCAGTGAAGTCTGTAATCTCAATCTGCTAAAAGAAACACTGATAATAAACTGGAACATACAATCAAAGAAACGTAAAATACAATCATCCCGAACTTCTTCCTCTGTCGATCCGAATCTGGAACCAATGGAAGAAGGTTTTGAATGTGGTCTCCATAGTTCACAGCAAGATGTGACACAGTGGACGTAAGCTCATCTTCTGAAAAGAAGCAAAATATTTTAAAAATAATACCCATTGTTAAATTGCACACTGATCATATGAATGGTCTCAAACCTGTCTTGTGTGATTATCTGGTGGACGCTGATAATAATTTGAAACGACGTATTCAATGTATTGTTAAGGTCATTGAATATCGAAAGTGAAAGAGTTTTATTTTTCTATTCTACTTGTTTCTTGTTGGATTGCTTTGTTTTCAGACATAGTTGGTGTGTTAAGTGTTAATATACGGGTTTTGTTGCAACTTTACATAAGTAAATCTCTTTTCGTAATCTGAAACACAATTTTCTGCTGAAGTCATTAGGTTACAAGACACTAATGTGCAAACAGTGGAACAATATTAATTTCTTAAGTAAAATAAAATTTTCCTTAATCATGCAAAACATAAATCTAATGGAACAGCTATTTCCTATCGTCTTATGGAACATTGTTACTCATGTATTGTAGTTCTAACTCCTGAATATTTACAATTTGCACATCTTTCTAATGGTATACAACAATTAGTGAACATATATATGCTACAAAGTGAACAGGACAACATCAAATTATTACAAACTTTCGACTCATTATTTTCTGTTAATGCACCTGATGGTACAATACTTCCATTTGGCGATTTCAATGTACCAGGCTATTTCATAAGTAATGTCGTATGTGCAATAATCGCTGCAATGAAATCTGACGAGCGAATAGTGAAGTAGACGATACATTCCATAGCTGAATCATATAAGACGCTTGATTCTACAACCGTGTGCAGAAGGGGAATGGTCTACTCCACGCTTTGGAAGTGTAGCTTGTGTTTCATTATGGCAGTGTTGGAGGACCACATACACCATGTCATGCTGTACGAATTTTACCAGGGACATCCAGCCAGAGTAAACATCAATGCTATATATGATTTTGGGTGCTGTGGATGTTCGAAAGTGCCACAGGTGATTCCAGAAGCGGTCTGGGGACACCAGCCTCACCGATCAACCACGATAATGGAGACCTGTGTAGCTGAACAACGATGCCCTGTGAGCGGCGGTGGAGGAAAATCTAATGTAAACTGTTGCAAAACTGGCCAGCGAACCTCATGTCCGCTTTTCGACTATTCATCGTCATCTGCAGAACATTGGGTACGTGGTCGAAACTTGGAAAATTGGTAACCCATGCGTTAACACTTCAACAGCTGCAGTAGTGAGTTGACATCTGCTGTTCCACGCTCACCCGTCAAAGACGTGATCCATTTCTGGACAGAATGTTGACAGGGGATGAAAAGTGGGTAATCTGCAATAACATTACATGCAAACGGCAATGGATACCTGAAGGAGGCCGCAGAAACTGTACCAAAACAGGACCTCCAGCTCTGTAAAGTAATATTGAGTGTTTGCTAGGATATTCATGGGATAATCCATTTTGAGCTCTTGCCACGTAACAAGATCATTAATGCAGATGCCTACTCTCAGCAGTTTGAACTCCTACGGACCACATAGTGGGAGAAATGTCCTTCTATGGTTAATCGCAAAGATATACTCATTCAAAATGATAAAGTGCGCCTGCGCATGGTAAGAATGACCTGTGCTAAGATCGAGGAATCTGCCTGGAAAAAACTCTCGCACCCGACGTTTTCAACAGATCTTTCACCAATAGACTACTGTCTTTTTCTCAGCCTGAATAGCCTGTCTTTTTTGCAAAACCATCTTTCCGGTAAAGCACTGCAAAATGAGGATGACGTGCAAAGAACAGTAACCCAGTTCATTGCCTGTAAAACAAGTGACTTGTTTCAGTGTGTTATTCAACGACTGGTTGATAGGTGGCAGAGTATTGCGGAGTCTGATAAAGACTAATTATCTGATAAGCTGACAACACTGTCTCGATTTGACTAGAAAAACTAATGAAACAAAATTCCGTTTACAAACTACTTTGTCCAAGTTTTTTGCACGTCGTGACTTGCAGATTTATGGCGTACGTATTTCCTACATCTATATGTTTTAAGTATAGAAGGCTTCAAGATAAACACCCTTGTACTAGATACTTATAGTAAAATTGAGGTATTGCATAATGTGTAAAGTAGTAGTAGTGGTAATAGTAAACTAGAAATTTGCCCAGCCAAGGCTTACTAGTACATAGTTGCATGGGTGATTTTAATTTATCGTAATTAAATCGTAATGCATGAGTTAAATTGTGGT
>JAGDQP010009453.1:42130-59060 GCA_022664845.1 Lepisma saccharinum | reverse complement strand
TATATATATATACCCTGAACTTCTCCACATTTTAATTGAAGTGATGACCATCACAATAAACTTAAATATAACACAAGTGACCATCACATAATCACTAAATAATCCACGTTGAAAAGCGTATCACTTTTCAATACAAATCTTTCTTATACAAGTTTCACTTTTCAAAATATACATTTGGAAAAGTGTGCTTGCTTGCTTGCTTCAATGTGTCAGACTTTTTTCTTACACTACATGTTTTAATCTTTGCATTTCTAGGCTTTATTTAAGGATGAACAATACAACTGCTTATTTTGAAGATATGAAAATTCTTTCTTTACAATAGAATTTTTTTTCGTTCTTGCAATTCAGCTGGCTTGTCTTGTTTATATCAAAATTATTTCTACGTGAAAAGAAAATTTCAAAAATAAAAGTTCCACTTTTTTTTCTGCGTTCCTGTTATTTCAAATTATGTGAAATTTCAATACGCATTTTATACTTTGACAAAGTAATGATTCAACAACAACGGTACAAAGTGTGTTAAAACTACTGTGAAGGAGCTGCCTACGAATCAGTCTGTAATTTTCCCGTAACTGTTTTAGGGGAGGAACCAAAAATTGATATGGACAATATACAAGTTCACGAGAGTTGCTTTCCTATTTTTAGCGATACTTCATGGCTATCGTTGCCAGAATCTAGAATTTCCCTAACTGTTGCGGGGCGGAGAAAGACAAAAATTCACGTGGAGACAATGGAAGTTTAAACCATGAAGGAGTTGCGCGTATAATTTTTCCCATGACTGGTTTCAAAGAAAAACGAAAAATCGATATATGGGAATGTTGCTGTAACTAACATTGGTTTGTGTTAACGATCTTTTCAAGAAAGCTTGATATACCAACGCCTGATAAGTACTTTCTCAATTAAATCCATTACACATCTGTTTTTTGCATAACTGTCTTTCTTTCCTATACTGACACATTTAAACATGATTAGAGTTTCAGATTTCATTTCGTATTTTCAGTAATTTGTAGTAAAAATCGTTCTTAGGTAGTATGCCATGTGATGTGTATGTGGTTTCAGGAAGAGTGAAGGTGAGTTTCTATTAAATCTTGCATGAAGATTATCTATGTTAACTCATAGTAGAGTGACAGTTCCAAATTAAATAGGGGAAACGTCTCTGTTAAACAAGCATTGAATCAGCAAAGGCGTCTTCCTCATCTTAGCTGCTGTTACTAGGGCAAAAGACAAGGGACTTGAGAAAATGGAAAGCTTTGCGTTTTTTTTAACCTAAGGTATTTTTTCGGTGACACTTCACAAAACCGAAAGCAAAAGGACACAGACGAATTCGCAAGAACCTTCTCTATGAGACTACTTTGCCTCTATTTTAGATGATCTTTTCATTTTCACATCTCTGCATCTTATAAGTTGTTCAATTTCAGCAGGGAATAATTTTCTAAGATCCAATGGAAAGTCCGAGATATACTTACCATGAACCAAAAGGGAAAACCAAGGGTTCTTGACTCTGTAGAATGACGACACTTTTCACTCACTCAGTATGAGCGTTGGTAGCAGCTGTTGCTGCGCGCGACTTTTGGCCTGTTGTACGTTGATTGGCCTTTGCAGCTGTTTGGTGATTGGCCGGGGCCTTTGTTAAACGAACATCACTATTGTTAATAAATAGTCTGTTAGTCATGGCAGTGTCAAGAACGTGGGAGAAGATTTCAGTTCCCGAGAAGTATTTACGGGAAGCTGTTCTTGGCTGGGTCCGAGACTCCTGTTGCCCGCAGTTCTAGTCTTGAAGCTGTCGCAGGTGACTTGCAAGAAGTTGGTGAAATCGTGGAGGTCCCTCCCCAAGTGTGGGTGTAAGAAAAATTGGATTGACGAGCGTTGTATCCATAAAGCAATTACTTCTTGGATGCCTGAAGAGGAAGCTTTAATTTGTAATGGCTGTTTTTCGATATAGGGAACCAGATGAACCATGAATGTGTAAGCTGGAACTTAACTGATGGTGAGCTTGAGCAGTTTTTGGTGGATACAGCATGGAGTATAATGTTATATCGTGGAAATCTAAGTGAGATTTTCAACGAGTATGTGAATTCTCGTCCAGGCACTGGACATTTAATCATTAAATTTGACTATGGTGTACGTACATTTTGAAGCGGAAAGTGCAGTTGCTGGAGAAGGATCGGGAGGCAGGCTACAGATACCGGAGGAATCTACGCTACAAGTAAGAAGATGGCACATTGTACATTTTGCGGTGGTGTATTTATTCTGGACGCTTGTGTCTACAAACATTTAGAATATATTTAGTTATTTTAAGAATTTCAACTTTTTCATAGAAAAATTTTCCGAGCATCAAAGATGCGAAACCATTAATAGTTCTGTAGTGGATGTAACCTTAAAGCGACTCATGAGTGTATGGTATGTACATGTGGAACACAGGTTCAGTGATTTCAAAACATTTAATGAATCATTAATCATCCTGAAGTGTTTCATGAATATTATGAAGTGTTTCAACGCCAAGGACATGTGAGTATTAGTGAAAATACATTTTTTAAGAGATGTATTACTTTAATGAAATATACAGAATTTAGCTCAATTGATTCCCACAATTATAGAACAGCAGTTTAACTCATGATAAACCACCTTTTCAATCCTGTCGTATAATCGCAACCTAGCCCATGACGAAATAAACGCACTTCACATTACTAAAAGCTAGCGGTTTATTTTCATTTTCAACGTCTTTGTACGTGACAACGAGATGCTTATCACCTATTGGCAGTACACTGGTTACCTCGTACTGAGGTCTTAATAAGATTCACAAAAAGGATTTTTCATTTTGAACAATTTTAGTTTGTGGAAGGTCTGTTCTTTGCCCCCATTTGCCGAAAAGAGAATTTAGAAAGATTTTAGAAATCTATCTCAAGCCTGGATTTAAAGAAACGTTATCATAATTTAATTTAATACAGGTATGTTCATTAATTTCATAGTCGATGATATATTGCCTTCTAGCTTCTTCCGTCACAGTCTGTAGGCAAACCACTAGCTTCTTGTTTCATTGCTAGGAAGGAGTTGACGTAATCTTTAAAAAGGCCTTTTTCATTTCGAACTCCCAGATTTCATGTATTTTCTTAACAATGTATCCACGTTTCCTAGCAACCGTTAGTTCCGGATTACAAAAGGTTCCTCTAAACTGTCGTTCTTCCACCGAATGAGTACAGTCATTATTAATTATGTTCCTCCATACATTTTCGGCATAAACCGAATAACAGTCGGCCGCCGGAACTGTATGGTAAGACTGGGATCTTCAAATCACTGGGTGGAAGTACTGTGCAGTCCACAAGACCATGAACATTTTCCAACTCTGGGAAATTGTTTTTATGAATTTTCGGCGATCCGGTTGGAAGCGGCTTTGTTGACAACCCACGGATACAATGAAGTGACGTCAGCATATTCTACCCGCTCATCTTCACTACATTTATAGAGTGATCTAAAGCACTCTTTCCGCCCACCCTTAAACGCGTCCTTCGGAACTAGTCCTGGCGAAAGATCAAGGCATTTCTCTTTAATAAATGCGTGAATGGCCTTATCTTTTTTAACACGAGCGTCCCATTCGCATTCCCAAATTTCCTCATAATTTTTTACTTTTTCCAAATACTCTTTCCTAAGGGTACGCTCATGCCGTTGCTCCATGGTTTCCCCACCGTAAATGGTCTCATGACGAAGATTCGGATAAGACTTGGGATAACCATGTCAGAAGCACCCGTGGTATTCAAAAGCTTTGTCCTCTGTCATAACCATCTACTTTATACTTCCCAAAAGGTACCTCGCCGCCATTCGCTGCATGTTGAATTTGAACAAATCGCTCATGCTCCGTATACATCAACCATTGTATGGCCTTTGCCGATCACGATATTCAAATCCTAGGGGAGGAATGATTGCAATGGTATCCTCTGGAAGGTATAAGGTACGAAATACCTTGATAGCTAGTCCGGCAATAGTGCTAGAAGCTAAGATGGGCTCAATACCCTCAGCACGTTCCTCTGATATCTGAAAACTTTATTACAGCAGCTGTCAATATGGATGTGTCATTTTTACAGTAGGCAAGGAGTTCATCTTGAAAATTAAATATTTTTTTGGACACTACACATTCTTCATGGCACGCAGTAAGTTCGTTTGCAGCATTTTCTGATTTACTCCCAATATCATAAAAATTAAATCCGGATACAGTCCTTAATTTTGATACTTGGGGGTATTAAACAAATAGGGGAAATCTCCTTTCTTCAAAGTTTCACTAAGACCAAGTGTCTTTGGAAGGTCAGCAAGACGAACTCCCATGTACAGGTAACTATGCTTAAAAATTATGTCATCCCTCACGCGCAGTTCAATGATTTTTTGCCCTCAAGATTTATTAAGTCGCTAATTTCTTGTTCCTCCAATAGATTTTTGGCGGCTAATATGGTATCGAAACGCGAACCGTTATGGGAAACACCTATTTTCATAAACTGCGTGGAGTAAGAACGCGATTGATAAAATCCCCCATATTTCGAAAAACGAAATCTCTTACACCTCCCTTTCCTTTATCGCCACATGTTATACAGTTTTCTTAAGGTGAAAAATTCTTGCATTTATGGCAGCGGTGGCTTGCAGAAATTAAATTGGGCTTATGCTCCCGTTCTCCATTTGCATCTGCATCCATAATCATAGTTTCTACGTCAAAAATTATATATAGATATGTTTCTATCTGTTTAAATTCCTGCTTGTTGACAAAAGAATGATCGGCCATAACGTGAATTCTACACAATTTACATAATCTTCCACCGCAAATATGCTTTTCCCGCCGTTTTCGCATATCATACAACCGCAAGGTAAACACTGCTTCACATTGTCACATACACTCTTACCTCTTTTAGGAACAAGCTTATGATTATCATAACAATGTACCAGGGAAAACTCTTATTACATTCATTACATTTAATATTCTGTTTCTCCTCATCTGAAAGTTTTGTGTGAACCACCTCGCAGTAGGAACATTTGAATTGGCATTTATGATCATAGGCATTGCTATACCCCACCAAACATTCAGGACAATACAATCTTGCACCAAGATAAGATTTAATATAGGGAATGGAATTGTAGTGGCCGTCAGCATGCTCAATATATATCTGTTTTTGTTTAGAGTTGAATATGGTGTCCTGGGTAAATGATGCGGGTTTCCGTTGTGCCTGGCGTTCTCTCATATACAACAATACGATAGTGAGGGAGTAGATGTTGCTGGAACTTTTCTACATCCCCCAGATCGCAACCATTCTTTTTCTACAACCCCCGCTTTCATGCAAAGAGCTTTAACCAAAAGGGACCACACGTTTTCAAGTTATTAACTTTACTATTATCTTTATCTGCCCTGGCCTTGGATAAAACTACGCTCTCTGCTAGGCAATGATTTCCTTGAGGAGGGGCAACAACATATTTTCTTAAAAATTTCCCCTTGGAAATATATTTCTGGATTCTACGGCGATCTCTACCTTTGCCAATTCTACTCGATACCTGTAACTTGAAGGTAGTTTTACCTAAAAGAAAGGTTTCGTTGCTCTACGTTTTCAATAGACCTTATAATTACATCGGGTGTTAAATTATCCCGTTCCCTCCATGCAACATACAAGGAGCGATTTAAATTTGAATTGGTGGAATCTAAAACGAGCCCGACGTAAGCATCATGGGGAATTCCCGACATGAGAATATTCAAGGCAAAGAGCTCCGTAACAGTTTTCCAAGTCGGCAATATCGGCTGCATTAGTCGAAATGGTAGCCTGGCGCCCATGCAATCCAACCGGGGATAGTACCGTTTTTGAGTTGAAATAATTTTGAATGGAGCGCCAGTACTACTACTACTAGTCCCTTGTTTACTATCACCGGACATATCTCTAGCACGCACTTGAGGTGGCGTCCAATTTGTCCATGCCAGTGCTGGATTTCCATTACTTTCATTTAAAGCATTCAAACTCAAGCACTGCAGCATCCCCATCATTTTCCTCCATCGGTTCAACCATAATATCCAATCAAATATTATGGTTGTGGAGGATTTTCTTGATAATATAATATAATATCAGGTGAACCAAGAGTTACAATATGTACTTCTGCATCATCATCATCTCCAATTTCAATTACCTCATTCACAGGATAATGATCCGGGCTCGAATCCAAGGTAATGAAATTAGCATCCATTATAATAGAAGGGGAGGAGACACCACTGGGGAGTTCGTCCATACCCTCCATGATATGATGCATCATATCATTGTCAAATATGGGACTAGGAATATCGACGTCTTCCTCAGTGTTGCCAGCTGAGGGTCTAATATCTAAAAATACTACACCCTCTTCCTCCCCAAGAAACTCCATTAAAATAACTTCATCTATTCGGTCTTCGTGAATCATGGCTCTGTTTACTAAATACTCAAAGCATTCTCTCGCCAACCCTAAATCGCCTTCGAATCTAAGACACCACGCTTCAAAAAGATCTAAAATGTCTGCTGCAGACTTGCAGCTTTGTATTAATACCTCCAGATTTTGCCAGTACAATTCAAAAAGATGGTTAATAAACTGAATACTCACATTAGGATCCGTCGACCGGAATCCCTGCAGGTGGAGCGTGCAAAGCTGAATCCAGAGGTCCAAAGCATCACCCTCAAATCGGCCTTCGAAATAGGAGTCGAAGAGGTTGTCAATTATCTTCATAGAAGCCATCTTCTGAAACACAGACACAATACGTTGTAATCACAATAAAGTTGAAGCAGCCACAAACTAGGAACACTCTTTTCTCTTTCACAGCTGGTCTCTAACTGACGTGGTTTACGAGGGGAAAAGACAATATACCGAGGAAGAATGGGGGAGATGATATACCACAGAAGAAAGGGGAGAGGAGAGTAGCAAAAAACATTTACCTGGTTCTCATTTTAGTTCTGACCGTGATCGAGACATGTTCCAATGAATTAAATTATTTAATACTTTCATATTGTATAAAGATACTTTACTGGTTACGAAATTTTGATGTTTATAAAAGTCGGGAAGTCGTCAAAACTTTATCGGTGATATCCCACTGCATCTCCCGCCAAGTTATTTAGGTATCTCATGTATTATATTCCAAAGGAGAAACATATTAAAGTGATTTGAAGGTAAAAAGAATGTTCCCATAAAATATTACATAGAATTACATTATTTGCTAGATCCTGAGTGATCACACTCTGTTACTACTGTTTTCCAAACTTGATAAAAACGATGAATACAATTTCTGATGCAATTCTTTGATTTGTGAACGTACACTGTTTTTAAATGCCTTAAATAAATTACTGTCAGTATGAAAATGTTTCCTGAGATATTCTAAACATAATCTCTCCACTTCCAAGTGAATCAGACCAATTTTACAATTGTCTGCTACCCTACAAATATGATTCAACTCCTCATTTAACTCACCAAATCTTAAATTCGATAACCCATTTAAATCGTGAACATTTTCCTTTAATATTTTATACACACATTTATCGTTAACTTCAAGAAGATTACACATCGCAAAATATTTCAAAATGAATAAATTAAAAAAGAAAATACTTAGTGATTTTTAAAAACGGAAGAAAATCCAAACTCAAGATGAACGAGGAAGTTAGGTCTAATCTTAAAGATGCCTTCAAATAAACTGGGAATCAAACGCAGATGATCTGAAAACCAAGACAATGGTCTTAGTATGCGTGCACTAAGTTGACAAACACTTAGTCTAACACAGACAAAGCACAACTAATAACCCACGCTTCAATTCACCCCATTAAAACAGCAAGTTCGCGCATGCGCACCATGTTGCTTTCTAGACCGACGCCAAGCGGCCTGTACGGGTAGGTATTAAATTATTGAATTCCAAAATGCTTGCAAAATACTAGCGAACATTATGAAACACGGTTAATAGCTAAAGACAAATCAGAGTTACCAAACCATATCTAAATTCAATTTATAATATTCTCGAATCAGAGATTCTCGTTTCTATTAATAGATTTATTCTTGTTGTTCTGAAATTTTGTTATTCAAAGAAAATTTAACCTGATGAAAAAATTTCGAAATAATACTTTAACGATGTTTACATTAACTAAATAATTTCAATTTCCTTAAACAAAATTGAAAATAAGTTTTCAAATATTAAAGTTGAATATTCGACTGGTTTTTTTCGAACTGTGATTTCGGTCAGTAATTCTTTACCATTGCAAAAGTTAATTGAAACTGGCTTAAGAGAAGGTTCCACAAGAAAGCTACACGAGTTGAAATCAGCAATAGAACTTGCTATTTGAACAAGGTGAACATCTTATAGATTAAGACAGCGAATTCATAACCGTATAATATATTCTACCTGAATTATTACCAAGAAAGCTTTACACGATACGCAATTTATTTCAAGTTTCGAATTCTCATTATTTCAAGAGGACACAATGTTATTTTAAAAACGTATTTCAAGTTTTCAGAATTTAAAAAATGAGCAATGTTACACATTGCATAGCGAGTAAAACTTCGTTGTTTAAAATAATGTTCTGTACTACTAGATAGTTTACGAATGTAATACACGAGATAGCTAAATAAATCAAATACTTGCAAGGCAATTAAAAATTAAATACTTGTTCATTTTTAAATTTTATTTTTCGGAACGAGAATTCATTTGAATTCGAAGCTGTTAATAAATATGTTGTAATGCGTACCACTTAGTAATTTCAGAAGAAATATACATTTCAACGTGTTATTAAATGGTTTCCCATTTTCTAGTTATTAATTAATTTAGTGTTTTCACGCCGTTATACGGTGCTCATTATGAAGAATACGAATTATTAAATGACTTCAAAATCTCTCTCGTGTTAATTTAATCTGTTCCAATCAAAACACTTTAATCAAATTCTTATCAAACAAAATAGTTATTACTTAACTAATTTACACACCCATGCAATGTTTAAGTTAAATTATAATATTCATAAATAGATTACAAAACTAAAAATTAAATAACTGTTTTGAGCTTCAAACTTAGTATTTTTTTTATTTTTGCGTGGGATACAAAATATTCGAGCTGTCCAGTACTAATACTTTCAAATATTATATTCTTATAAACTTTGCAAGATCAAGGCTAACCGTTAAGACCAAGGAAGCGGTCATCTTCAATACATTTCCGCAACTCATGTTTCAAATTACCTTTAAAATGATATATCAAACACTGTCCTAGTTCAATTAGTTTAAAAGATAAAATTTTCTCACCCTTTTCTCCTCTTCCCCGCCCCCTGAAACAGTTATGGATGCTCAAAGCACTTTTGAAAGGAATTTCTTAAAGTTCCCTATATTAAGACCTTTCGAACGATATAAGCACATTTCTTTAAGTTATTTTTCAAGCGGGGGGCAAGTGCTCCCCCCTTCCGGCAACGGTACTGCGAAGTCATCATCACTGTTTCCCCAAGTTGATTTTGTCATAAGCTTTCAAACAACACTTTACTCGCCGTTCTACATGCAATAGTTTCCAAATAAATTTTCGAAGTCCTTTAGGCAACTTTGGCTCAGGCCAAGCGGATAATATTTTAAAAAGACAAAACAAAAAGGTAATGATAAGAATATTGTTTTACAATTTCCATACAGACACATACTTTCTTTCTCTCTCTGATAGCAAACACTGTTGATAAATAATAGCAAAAACTAAAAATAGGATGAAATATAAATGTATTTTTTTCTCCAAGACGGCGACCCCACGCTAGCCCACGTGTATGGAGACGCTGTCCACATGCGCACGCGCTAAGCGAATCAAAACCATCATAATTTTGACTACGATAGGAGCAACTCTCCAAATCTATAAACAGGGAGGGAAGCGGAATTTTGTCCACATGCTTCGTTCTAGTTGTGAAAGAAGCTGGGGCTGGAGTGCAGGGGAAAAGAACCGTTAACTCACAATGCATGCTGACTAGACCCGAAGAAATGTTTCTTTTCTTCTCACAAGGACGGGGGGGAGAGAAAAAAGTCATTCTGTCCTCCGAGAAAACGTAAGACAAACCTAAAATCGTGCTGTTTCCCGCAGTGCGTGTTTTAACTTCTCGCCGTATTAGGTTTTTTCGTTTGTTTTGTTTTTTGTGTGTTCATATGATTTAAAGAACATGAAGACTACGCGTGGTTATATTTATTCGTATGTAAAGATATTTATGTCGGTGCGTGTTTGTATGCATAACAGATAATTATGTGCGTTTATTTAAAGTGCGTATTTGTAAAAACGTTCATGAGGTATACCTACGGTAAGTCACAAACTACCCGTGTTTTTCCTAAAAGAAGGAGGGAAGAATCTAGTCTAATGTAAGTACCAATAAGTCTATATTTTCTATCGCCAATTTCCTATTAAATGAAAATTTCTGTCCAGATTTTTCATAAATTTCATTTTAAAAAATTTGTTTACAGGAGATAGAGAGTATAAAGTCGAGAGTAAAATCAATGCTCTTTGAACGTGTTCTAAAGTGTTACGTTACAATATTTAAACCAAAATAAGCATTCTGATCAGAGATTCTGCCAGGAATTTGTTTGATGGGGGGCGTAAAGTTAAAATTGGGAGGGTGTAAGTGGAGTTTTGCACGGTTTCTATCGATCTTTGCTCAATAACATTCGATAATTCCCTGGATTAATATCTTTTTATTAATCAACACGCTCTGCTGTTTTGACCGAGGAAAATCAAGAGGTTCTGCCAGGAATTTGTTTGATGGGGGCGTAAAGTTAAAATTGGGAGGGTGTAAGTGGAATTTTGCACGGTTTAAAGACCGACTTTCAACATTTAGAGTCCCAATGCCTATCAGCCTTTCCTAGTAACACGTTAGTTTAAATTTAAAAAGTCCTGAAAATCGAGTCCTGTTGATAACAACGCAACTGACAATCCTGGCTGAGATTTTTTTCAGGGATTCTGCCAGGATTTGTTTGACGGGAATGCAAAGTTAAAATTGCTAAGTCGGCATTCATAATTCGTGGTCATGACGCATTCAAAAGTCGCGGCTCCCTAAATAAACTAGTGAGAGTATCTGAACAGTTTCTCCGATCGAATAGCGAAATAGCAACTTAAATAAGACACTGGTCTTCATGGAGCATAAAATGATGATGAAACAAAATTTAAGAGTGTAAGTAGCTTGAGATAAAATTAAAGATTGTTCCAATCGAATTGTGCTTTCAAGGCATTGCAGCTTGGCTTAATATTTAAAATGCCCTGACTGAGGTTTTCCAGAAATTTCGGTTTTCATAAGCGAAATACCCGCGTTCGCTTTTGTGTAAATAAATCAAAAGTATGTCACATAAATGTATGTACTTCTCAAAATCGTGTAAGATCTAAATAATGGTTGTTCCACGCAATACTCACAAGTCAAGATAAACCAATAGTGGTTTGGCATTATCGTAACAAATAATAGTCACACTTATTTATTGCATTATATTGCTTTAATATATCTCGAAACAAATTCGATTTGTTTTCGAAACAAAGGTTCCCTTCAGCTAGATTTGTCAGAACAATTCGAAGCTGTTAATAAATGCGAAACAATTGCACTCGTGATTAACTAAATTAAAATACTTGAATATTGTTATACAATATGATGAACTACAGAAATTGAAATAGCATTGTAAAACAATCCTCTTGAATAATAAAAGAAACTTGGTTAATAATAAATTAATATGAATTACTTACCAAATAATTTGATGTGGAGAAATGTTGATCGACGAAAATACTCAGCAGAGAATAAGGTGTTCAATCACTACCAAATCACACGTAAATATTACTAAAGCTAATAAGCTAGGATGAAAACTGGTATCATTTCGTACTGAGTATAGCCCTTTTAATATTTTCACTCGGACATAATATTGAATCAAAAAGAGGAGTTATATTCATGATTGGATAATAAACATTTTTTTTCCATTTTGCCAATAATTTTATTGCGTGCAAAATGCTATCACGTCATACCAGATGCAGAAATTATCCCAAGCGACGCTGTTAATTTCAGCTGCTGGAAATACTTCCAGCGTGGTGTCATAAACAGATGAATTTGCGTTTTCTATAAACATTCTGTTGAATTGTATATGGTTCAATACGAAATACAATCGCCTTCTGTTCGAAATTTGTATTACATATTTCCTGTATTCATAATCAAATAATCACGAACTGTGTGTATATTGTCTCGCAAAAATACCCAATGGAAAGTTACAATGACACTTTCAAAGAGGAAGAAAAGGTAGCCGGAACGTATTCTTTAAAAGAGAAAAGAAGATTTTAGGGCAGCGAAAACAGGAGATTCAGCTGTGGTACGAGCATTCAATAGTTAATAACAACGAACCCAATTCTCTATGACCGTCTGCTTTTCTAAATAGCATATTGTTTTCAGTTCTGTGCTAAAGTTTACGATCAATGAAGTTAAAGATGCATTATAAAGCTGTATTTCTTTTCAATAGGAAGTAGGAAGTTAAATAAAAACAATCTCTCTTCTGTTACTGCAGCCAGCTGGAAATGAAACATTCCCCTATATTCCGTAACAAAAGCAAGCTGTTTCCATTTTTTCCCCAAAACTGATATTTTCACACAATCCCTGTGAAGCCTAAATGGGGGACATGATACAATTGAATCCAACTTGAAACGGCATGAATCCACACAGCTTCCACCACTGCAAAGAATTGCTTTCGCGTCTGTGATATTCTAACAGCCAGAAAAAAACCTGTCCTGCCTTCACAGACGGAAAAGGCAAGGATCATTTGAAATACTGCTGCGAGAAAAGAGAATTATTTACTTGAACAAAGTTTACATTGCGATCAAGTAAATAAGTCCAATTTATAATATTCTAGCTGAATTATTATTAATAGGAAGTTTTACGCAATTTATTTAAACAACTACAAGCATCATCAAATTAAAAATCCAATCGCATCTTGCCCACTGTCGACTGGACTTACAATCAAGGAGTCCTGGGTTCAATTCCCGGCACTGGCACCCTATTTAATACGTTCGAATTGTAGCAATCTGAATATAATCAAATTTAATTTTTAATCGAATCATAAACATATTTAAGTAACACCATCAAATTTTATTGACAGCTTCGAATTCAAATGAATTCTCGTTCTGAAAAAAAATGAAACTTAGAAAAATGAGCAACTACTTAGTTTCTAATTTCCTTACTTAAAATAATGAGAATTCAAATAATTCGAAACTTGGAATAGACTGCTATCGCGTAAAACTGCATTGCAATAAAGTATTGAACATTACGTTGTAATGAGATCACTTTGTACTTTCATTTTGAAAATTTTCGTAAACGAATGTTCTATATAACAGATAAAAAAATTATATAAGTCATAGAAAAGGGTTACAGTACAAACAATATTTACACCATTCGAAATCTTCAAATTCGCGTTTGAGAAACTTTGTTCATTAAAAAGTAATTAACCCAATCAAACCACATGTGTTGTGGTCATTATAAAGCTAAATTCTATTCTCGAATCAAAGATTTTAAAATAATGAGCAAGTATCTGATTTATTTTACTATCTCATTGATAAGGAGAAACAAATTCAATCCAAATAAAAATTATATAGGCCATAGAAAAGGGTTGTCATTAAACAATGCGAAAAATAAAATAAACAACGCATGAAATCACAAATGTCTGGTACCAAAAATATATGTAAATTTTCAACTGATTTTTCACATACTAAATGTTACCCCATTTTCATGAATTTTATATGTGCTAGATGAAGGTCTGAAAAGGCCTACCACTAGTTCAGATTCCACCTACGCCATCTAATTACGCTGAAAAACCTGAGTGAGTGAAAAGTGTCGTCATTCTACTTGACTCAACTGGAGTTGTTCAATCAGTTGCTTCGTTTGAGTTACGAATCCATCTGCCGTTGTCCTGTCGAAATGACGAGCCAACTTTGTGTGTGATTGACCTAGATACAATCTTGTTTCTCTTCTTAAACCTGTATAACCAGGATGTTGAAGCCTTGAAATTAATGTTCAGTCCAAGCTCTTCCTTGACTTGCAATGCCCACATTCGGATGGTACGATCGTGAACAATCGCATTTTTCTTTCGCATGGCTAGAAATATATCTTTCATCCGTTGGTTAATTTTCTGAATCGAGCGCCCATTCAACTTCGAATCTTCATATCGGTAAGTACCCGAAATCGGTTTTGCAGTTTTCTATAATTGGCTACAACCGACGATTGTTTCCCTTTGCAACGATAAGAGACGCGTCGTCTTCCTTCTCGGACTGCAGACGTTTTATCGCTGATGAATGTGCGTTGCTGTCATCATCAGAATCCTGTTCACTACGTCCATCTGATGCGACGTCGTCATAGTCCAGTGTCTCAATAGTCTCTACTTGGAATTCACACTGTTGGAGCTGCCGGCGAATTTTATCGAACATAAGGTAGTCGTGATAAGTAGCTTCATCATTTGACGTCCAAAATGTTCAAGAAGCAGTTTTACAACTCGCTTAGGTTCCGTGTGTTCTATTGAAGTAGGGCCGTAGTCGCACAATTGTCCATAGAAATTGTCACTCACAAATCAAATTAAAATGAACATCAACAAAATTCGCTTCTTTCTTATTAGCGTTACCACAACACTAGACAGGAGCGCTGAACAGCTTTCTATAATCCAAGCCCCATCACTCTGTAGTCTGTACAACTACACGGAGCAGCGTGACCTATGTATTCGCATCGTGAAACAACGTAAGGGCCAGCCGTGGCGCCCTCTGTGGCGGACTTACTGACTGCAGTCCCTTTAGTTTCCCCAACGCATCACAAGCCAGGGTACAGAATGAAGTCATAGACAGCATGGGCAACACTACTAATAGTGACAATAGGATATAGGAGAGTCAACAGTGCCACTTCGAATGATTATAACTGGTGGCTGCAAATCATACGCAGTGTTCCAAGTGTCATATGTTAACTGGAGTGCGGGGCGAAAATACAGTGAATATATTTCGGCTACTACTACTACTACTAAAAATAATAATACTCATACTAATAATAATACTACTAATAACCGATCAGCAGTGTGTAACTTACGAGGGGGATGAACGCTAAATCCCCTTCTAATATATGGATATCCCGTACAAGTTTTATACTTCCAAATTACAATTTCTTTTGAGAATATACAATACAGTATGTCTTTCCTCTGTCAATTCCCGTTACTTTGAATCCTGCAGATGGTTGTGAATCACCAATGTTCCTAATCATAATGTATACCAGAGGTGACACTACTCATCCGTGTATGCACTGCCAGGGGAAGAGCACTAACGAGTGTTCGAACCAGCAATTTTAGCTGGAATGGGTCATACGTATACGAGAACCATGCACGGGACGGGAGTCGTGTTTCGTCAGGTACTACGCCAACATTCATCCGGTGCGACTACTCACAATTCGGTTACAGGTTCCAGACGCTGTTCCCTATTAACACCCATTCCTCTTCTAATTTACGCATGTGTCGTTTTTGCCTCATGCGAGGTGTTCGCATCTGGCTGTTTCGAGGGTCCTTACATGTTACGGTGCTATCTTGTAAGCACCTTTAACGCATGCCTGAACAACATACTAGTCTCTCATCAACAGCAATAATTCGAACACTGTGCCCACAGCACTACTTTGCTCATGTCCTTGGCTCACGTTACTTACACTGAAATGACAGAAGCCAAAACCGTTAATATTAAAGAGTGAAAAGCATGACTGGACCGGGCCCAGTCGTCTCATACTTTTCACTCTTTAATATCAATTGTATCTCTACCTACAGAGGCTTGATCTACAGAAAGAAATCTGAAGCTGGCTCCATTTCTTCTCACGCAATAAAAGTTGGTAACAAATAACCTCATATTTGAATTTCTGGGAAAGAGCTAGCCTCAAATGATATGCCTTCCTTCCTGTTTTTCTGTTCGATAAATCCAATATGGCGACTTTAAAGATGGCCGACATTATGCGCACTACACCTATTCAGTAGAGCTTCACACATGTTACTCATATAGAATATTATCTAAACCAAAACAGAGTAACAAAGTGGCGCATTAAAAATTAATTAATCCAAACCAGTTTCGAAAGAAATTTATATATATATATATATCATCATCATCATATTCAGCCGTTTTCTATCCACTGCTGGATGAAGGCCTGCCCCTTTTCTTTCCACATATCTCGGTCTGCTGATATCCTCATCCATGTAGCTCCTGAGAAACGCTTGATTTCATCTACCCATCTTACATTTGGACGTCGTCTTGGTCGTTTCTTTTCTCTAGGAATCCAATGTAGTACATTTGTCGTCCACCTTCCATCTGTTCGTCTAGCTATGTGACCGGCCCACCTCCACTTCATCTTCTTCGCACTCTTGATTACATCCTCTACCTTTGTTTGTGCGCGAATCCATTCATTTCTCTTCCTGTCCCTCCTGGTTATTCCTAGCATGCACCTCTCCATTGCTCTTTGTGTGACTCTCAATCTTTGAGTCGTTTGCGCATTCAATGTCCAAGTTTCGCAGCCGTACATCATTACAGGTAAGACACATTGATTATAAACTTTACGCTTCAGACACATTGGAAGTTTGCTTTTGAAAATAAAGTGTAGTCTTCCAAAAGAACTCCACGCCATTTTACATCTTCTATTTATTTCATCAGTCAACTTTGCATTCGATGTTTTAAGCTGGCCTAGGTAAACATACTCATCAACTATGCCTATTGTCTCTCCGTTAATCTTCACTTCCTTCTTTGCAGCATGTTGGTTGTACATTACTTTTGTTTTACTTAAGTTCATTTTAAGGCCGATTTTCGAACTCTCGTTACTCAGTTCTTCCATTCTGGTTTGTAGTTCTTCTGCACTTGAAGCAAACAGGACTATATCATCAGCGAACCGTAAATGATGAAGATATTCGCCATTAATTTTAATTCCAACTTCATCCCAGTTTAAATTCTGGA